>APFE030165715.1:47711-84774 GCA_000404065.3 Pinus taeda
TAGGGAACTTAGGGTGTGGAATTTTTGTGTTTTATTAAAGTGTTTCTTCAACTCTTCAGTTGTTGGGTGGTAAGACAAGAGGTATGAACCTGCACATCGCTCTAGCATACCTCGGAGGGCTCACCACTTTTGAAGATTGAGACACAGAGTTTGAATTAATACACACAAGGTCCATGTGTGCAACTATAGAAATTATAGAAATACCAAAAATACCCCCCCACTCTAATTAGTCACAGGAAAAACGAGTTATAAAAAGGAAAGGAAGAGTGTAGATTTGGGAAGGAAAACATTTATCCAGAAACTAATCTCAAAGGTAGAAAAAGAACAATCAAGTTCTCAAAGGGACTCAAGGAAAGCAGGGCCACAAAAAGTTGTTACTCCCATAACAAGGACAAAAGCCTCTAATTCCTCTATCTCGGGGCCATACCATTCTAAAGCTAGCAAAAATACTCCCAATATTAAACATCCAATTCAAGAACAATAGGGGGAAGCTAGTAACCAAAACCTTAGAATCGAGGGACAAGGGGAAACTGAAGGGGGACATCAAAAACTTGAAATATGAGAGCAGCTATTGGTTTATCAATATCCAGATTTAGGAAGTACAATGAAATAACTAACCTTGAAGTCACCTAAGCCATCAATTTCACCTGCAAGACAATCACAAGAACAATTTAAAGAATGTCTATTACAAAAAGGATTAAAAGGGTTAGCAATGGGGGAAAACAATGATAAAAATGCTAAAATATATGCTACTGTCACAACATTTGAGTTCCCAATTGGGGATATCAGAGGCGAGGCTCCCATGAAAAATATTCCTTTATCATCCTTACCATCCTTTCAAGGAATGACTGTGGAAGACCCTGACACCTTCTTATTCGAATTTGATGTCTTATGCAAGAGTTATGACTATGTTTCAGATGCTCAGAAATTAAAATTGTTTCCTACTACTCTAAAAGGAGCAGCTCTGAGATGGTTCATGGGGTTAGGCTCTGCTTCTATTCGAACATGGAGCGATATGAAGGAGACATTCTTATCGAAGTATCAAGATTATTGCAGAACCAGGGACTTAAAAGAAGAAATATTCAGGATGACATAGAAGGAGGATAAGGGCCTGGAGGACTATGCAGAGCGGTTTCACTATAACTTGCAGAGGTCTAAACACAGTGATTTAGATCATGAGATCTTGAAGACCATATTTATAAGAGGAATGAGGGACGACTGCCTTGATACCCTGAATCTACTAGGAAAAGGGAACATATCTTAGGAACCATTTTCCAAAATCATAAAACTTTGTCTAAGATGCTCTAGAGGATCATCGAAGGGAAGAAGCACAATCTGAGATGCCTTTGACAGAATACAAAAATCTGCAAGTGGAGGAGTAACCATATTAGAGACCGAGAATTTATTCAAAAATTTCAAAACCAACATCCTCAGTACTCTATCTACCCAAATAATGACATCACATATCAAGAAGAAACAAGGGGAAGTTGATACACCTCTAACTATGTTCTTTCTAAATTACTAGAAGAAACATCTCTTGAGGGAGTGTGAAATGAACAGCATCAGCTTGTGAAATATTTGTGAGATGGAACATTCTACAGGTTAATGTCTGAAGCTTCCTAGACTAAAAAAATTACTTAGATAATTGAGTGAAGAAGTTTAGTCCTCTTATTTCATTACACCTAGGAGACCATGGCAGCCACAACCTCTAGGTATGTCCCAAGATTTTTCTTCTTTTAATTATGGAATAATGCATGTAACACTCAACAATATCTATGGAAATACTCTGCTCCTTCTCTAGCACATTCTCCTTCACCCTGGAACCAGTGGTGTCCCTCTCCCTCTATTCAATATCCTCCATCTCAACCATACCCTTGGAATTAGAACTGGAGTGGGAATGCCCAGGGTACAATTCCACCTGGATTACCAATGCAGCAACAACTACAATTGCCCCCTTTCCAAAATCTTGTTCCTACACCATCTGTGTGACCCCAACTACCTATGCAACCTAACCCTAACCCGAATAATAAAGAAGCCCAGAGCATAGAGGCTCCGACTACCTTCCAGACTTACCTTATCATTCCTGTTGGACTTAGTGAAATTCAACTATGGTCAGGTAAGGTAATTAAACCAAATTACTCCCCTATCATTACCGAGGAGGAATGTGAACCTTCCAAAGGAGGTATAGTAGATCTTGAGGCAACTGTTACACCTATAACAGTTGATACAGAGTAAATTATTACATTTGTGACATCCAACTTGAGAAGAATTGTTACCCCTATAACAACCAACTTGGGTAAGGCTAATACACCTATAGAAATTGACTCGACTGTTATGACCCAGAATCCTCTGTATCCTCAAATATTAACTAAGGTTGTAATGACCTCACAACCCGAATTCAATTTCCTTAGGGAGTTTCAAAACATGCATGTATGAATTCCTCTGCTGAAATCTCTTAAAGAAGTACCTATTTACGCCAAAAGAGTACAAGATCTGTTTATTAAGAAACATGGAAGGAAGCCTAAGGACCCTGCTACTATACACGTGATGGGGAAATTGTTTGAATTAATGTCGGCTCAGCCTCTTCTAACCAAGTATAATGATCTGGGAAACCCTACAGTTACTATCTATATTAATGAACATCCCATAACTAATACGTTGATTGATCTTGCAGCTGCCATTAATGTGATGACAAAGGACCTCTTTACCACCCTGGGGCTACATGGGCTTAGACATACGCCTACTATACTTGAATTAGAAAATAGGTCCCGTGTTAAACCTGAAAGGGTATTAAAAGACATAGTAATCACAATAGCTTCCTGGAGGTATCTGGTTGACTTTTTTATCTTACAGACCAAAGCCAACCTGGGAGGACATCCTTTGATACAAGGGAGACCTTGGCTGGCCACTGTAGATGCATTTATAAGATGAAGATCTAGATCTCTAATGATCTTAGATGGACAGGCTACAAAGAACCTTAATATTAATCCCCCAAAACAAAATATGGATCTGAGAAATCCCTGGTGGGATGAATTTGAGCTTGAATCGGATCTTTCCCTTCCACTCCTCACTCTGGGGAAAGCCCAGTATTTCAAGGATGAGACAAAAGATGATATCATTAATGGCTTTAGTAGTAACTCGCTTCCTGTCACTTCCATTGAAAATCCAAAGGAGGAAGAGGAGCTAGAAGATATAAATTTTGAACAAATGAGAACCACTTTGCATACTGACAGTAGTCCAGTCGAAATAGAACTAGGGAAGTTTCTGAGCATTAACCCCAACTTGACTGCTGAGAAAAAACAACTGCTATTACAACTGTTACAGAAATACAAAAAGGCATTTTCATGGGACTATACGGATATGAAATGGATTCATCCCAACCTGTGCACTCACCACATTTATTTGAAAGATGGTTGCAAACCAATAAGACAACCACAGTGTCGCAAGAACCCTGCGTTGAAGGAGGTAGTGAAGGAAGAATTACAAAAACTACTAAGTGCTCACTTTATTTATCTGATATCTGATAGTCAGTGGATGTCTCCACTTGTCATTGTCCCTAAGAAGAATGGAAAGTGGGTGGTCTGTGTGGATTACAGAGAACTCAATAAGGCTACTCAAAAGGAACATTTTCCTTTACCATTTATAGATCAGGTCCTTGACACCCTTTCTGCGAAAAAAAATCATTTCTAGATGGATTTAGTGATTACAACCAGATACGATTTACCCCAGAGGATCAGGATAAAACAACCTTTACTTTTCCTTAGGGAAATTTCGCATACAGAGTACTCCCTTTTGGACTTTGCAATGCGGCAACAACTTTTCAGAGGGCAATACTGGGAATTTTTTCTGATTTGTTGAATGATTGCCTTGAAATATGATGATTTTACACCTTATGGTGATGTTTTTGAAATAACATTAGCTAATTTAGAAAAAGTGTTGGAACTTTGTGTACAGATTAATGTTGCTTTGAGCACCAAAAAATGTCACATGATGATGACTAAAGGGATCATGCTAGGACATTACACTTTTGCTGATGGGATCAAGGTAGACCCTACTAAAAGATAGGTAATTCTAAAAGTTCCAACTCCCAAGATGCAAAAATAGGTACATATTTCTTGGGACATGAAGGGTATTACAAAAGGTTTATAGAGAATTTTTAAAAAACTACATCGCCATTGTTTTCTTTGCTCATGAAAGATGTCAACTTTTTGTGGACAAGAAAGTGTGAGCATGCCTTTTTGAAGTTGAAATACTATGTATCACCAGCTCTGGTTTTACGTGGACCTAATTGGGAACTCTCATTTCACATAACCACAGATGCATATGATATTGTTGTAGGTGTTGTTTTGGGCCAACTGGAGGACATGAAACCTTATGTTATTTATTACATAAGAAAGAACTTGACTTCAGTTGAGCTCAATTACATAGTGGCCGAGAAGGAATTCTTAGCAGTAGTGCACACCATCAATAACTTTTGACATTATATCACTGGGTATCAATTATTTGTACACACTAACCTCTCTGTCATTCATTTTTTAATGAATAATCCAATTACCAATGGTAGATTACACACTGGTTATTGTTATTACAAGAATTTGATATCACAATTATCGATAAACCTGGAAAAGATAATGTAGTAGCTGATTTCCTTTCTAGGTTAACTATTGATGACAATTTATTTCCTATTGAGGATTCTTTCCTTGATGTTGATCTCTTTGCTAATTCTACTTACTCACCATGGTATGTAGATATAGCCAATAATGTTAGATTTTAATCTTCTGTGGTTGTTTCTTGGAGTAGCAAGATTCGGATTATCCACAGTATCATGTTCAATCTGTTGACGTTTCAAACCCCAAAGGGGGTCCATCATCAGGACTAATTTTTGGAATATGTCCTGATGATGGACCCCCTTTGGGGTTTGAAACGTCAACAGATTGAACATGATACTGTGGATAATCCGGATCATGCTATAGCCAATAATCTTGCTGTAGGGAAGTTTCCACAATATTTTTCCTCTAAGGGAAAGAGAAATATCATATAGCAGAGTGCTACCTTTACTTGGATAGATAGGAATCTCTATCACACAAGACCAGGTTTCCAGATTAGACGTTGATCCAGATTTAAACAGGAACGCAAAAAATTACAGAGATAACCATATACACAAAGATGTAGCGGAAATAATACTTCATTTCATTAATGGAAAATACTGAAACATGCTTACAATCAGAAATGGAAATAAACTAGCTAGGGCGATGGTAGCTTATCTCTGAGAAGAGATGTGATGGCTACATGCCTCTGAACTGTGTTACAATGAGGCTCGAAGGCCTATTTATTGTTGAGAAACAATGAAAAACCCTTAACATTCCAAAACCTAACCCTAGGAGATGAAACGCCAAACTGTGGGCCCCGTTTGGGGGTAAGTTGGTACATCAACTTCCCGGGGTCGTAACTTTAGCATATGATCTCCGTTTGACGCGTACAATAGCTCATTAGAAAAATCTATTCGAGCACTATCATTGTTGGAACGGGCACTGGTCCATGTTCCATGGACCCGTGTTGCCCCCGGATTCCCCAAAAAACGTCGTTTAGGGCCTCAAAACGGCTCCGGAAGTTCAGGACCCGAAAAACTGCTAAAAATCGTAAGTTGTGCTACAATTAAGGAAACTGAAAATGCTGAGAAAGACAATGGTGGGGGTCCAGGTGGACTTGGCAGGTGGCCACCAATATCCACCTAGATCAGACGTTGTGTTAGGGAAGATAAGATCTTTGACATCCTTAAGGCTTGTCATGAGGAACCTTGTGGAGGGCACTTCGCAGACAATCGAACATGATACAAAGTCCTTTCGAGAGGATATTATTGGCCAACAATATTTTAGGATGCTAAGAAGTTCGTGAAAGGATGTGATATTTGCCAAAGAATGGTCCAATCACTGCAATCAGATGAGATGTCGTTACAGCCTCAAATTGTCTTAGAACCTTTTGAGAAATGGGCCTTGGATTTTGTGGGACCAATTAATCCTTCATCCACACAGAAATCCTACATTTTGGTTGCACTGACTATGCCACAAAATGGGTTGAGGCAAAAGCTTTAACCAGAGCCACAGAGCAGGTTGTGGAGGGCCCCAGTTTACATCCCATACGATCCAAAAGTTGGTTGAAAAATATAAAATCCATCATAGAATCACAACACCTTATCATCCACAAGCGAATGGCCAAGTGGAAAGCACCAACAAATTCATTGAGGGGATTCTTACCAAGATTCTGACTAGTCACCTAAGGACTTGGGTCAATAAACTTCCAAAAGTATTGTGGGCATATATAACAATGTAGAGGAATACCATGGTATTCTCACCATAGGAAGCTGTGTATGGTAAAAATCGCTTATTCCCTATTGATTTCTAAATCAAGACATTTAGAATAGCATTGCAGGTGAATTTGGATCTGGCTACAAAAAAAAAGCAAAGGTTGAACCAGCTCAATGAATTGGAGGAGAAACGCTAGCTGATATCCAAAAAACAAAGATTATCTAGTAGTAGAGAGCTAAGTGGCATGACAGGTTCATCAAGAAGAAGCAGTTTTAGAAAGGAGATTAGGCTCTCTTATATGATTCAAGATTCAAGGACTTCAAGGGTAAGCTCAGCACCAAATGGCTTGGTCCCTATGAGGTAGATGCAATCTTTGATAATGGGACTGTGAAATTGGTTACGATTGACAGTGTGAGGACACCATTTCTTGCAAATGGGCACCTTCTTCAGTTATGTCATAAACCTTCTTCAAGGGATTCATTTGTTAACATTGTCATGAATTCAGACCTTAAGATTACAGGAGCAGGGAAAAAACCCCTATGTTGCCAAAATTCTAATTTTTCAATAAGTGTAACAGCTGAAAACCAACCTATGTTAGCAGCCGTTACACCTGCTAATAATAATAATAATAATAATAATAATAATAAGGAAATAAAACAATCTGGCTGTGAAAACCCTTTTCAGGCACAGACAGACAATATTTGTAGCAGTTGAAAACCACTCTATGGCAGCTGTTACACGCTCTATAACATCAATTTTTATTTCAAGAATATCTTACAATAATGTTGATACACGACTTTTCTTTCTTTGCTATTATCTTTTGTGGAAATCAATAATACATAACAGCTATCTTGGTTGTTACATATGTAACAGCCAATGACTTCCAGAAATAATCCAAGTAAATTATTTATTTTGATATGCATCATGCATCACTATAATTCAGGAGCAGTTGTCTTGACTTCCACAATTAAATTTGTGCACCTCGTCACCAATGTCTTCTCTCCCTGTCACACTGGGTATGTCATAAAATGGTGTGTCACAGACAAGTTTCCTCTACAGACAGAGGCAACCCCTCTAGCCCTAGAGTGTGTCTAGTTACCGCAAAGACAATACCAAAGAAAATTTCCTTAGAAATTTGATTCCATGAAGGCTTAACTTCAAATCGTCATTCGATGACTTCCCTGTTGTGTTGCTCTAGCTCTCATTCTTCTAATCACTTGTACCTGAAAACAACATACAAAACATAACCATGAACATAATAGAGTACGACAAAAACTATCTACTTAAAGAGTCAAGGAGCTTCAAGCTATCATTACGCAATTCGACATATGATATAGGAAATAAGTTGTTGATTTGTATTAATGTAAATTAAAGTAGAACTTACAACTAAGCCTTGACGTCGTAAGCCTCCTTGAAGGGTCCTGTCAGCATGTCTCCGCAAGAATTCACTCATAGACTGTCTGCCAAAAGATGAATAACTCTCTCCCCTACCCAAAAGGCTAATGCTAGAAAATTCTTACAATCAAGCAAACTCCACTCAAAACCATCCCAAGCTAAGTTAAATGAGAGGCTACTTCCACACTCTAGAAAAAATTCTCTACTTTTACTATTGAATTCTTAACTTATAAAGCTACTTGATCTCAGTCATGGAGGAAGTATTTATAGGAGGAGGAGCTTCCAGGGAGAAAGAGCTTATCTCTTTGAGAGGTTTCACAAAAGGTGGAACAACCATCCCAAAGGAGAGAGGCGAGCTCATTTGATCCAACAACCAACCTTAGGATCACCCATGTAGCTGTTACACTTTGAAGCTTCGACGAGTTATTTCTAAAACTTGCAACAAGTAGCTCGTCGCGAGTGAAACATAGAGACAGAGTGAAGACTTCGCTATGGCTAGTGCAATCTTGGTCATCTTCGTAGGTGGAACAACTGTTGTCCCACGACAACCCAAAAAAATAAGTAAAAAGGGTCTGCTCCAGGAGAAGTAAATAGAGATATTCTTCCTGAGATGACAAGGAAGACATTGACACATAATTTGCAACATGACACAAGGCAAATGTCAATAACATGGGTCAGCAGTGTCTGGAATTAGGGAATGCAGGGTCAATGACAAATTACTGTGTAACAGATGCCCTCTAGAACATGAAGGCTGAGAGAATGGGAGGGGTGAAATGATTTATGAATCCATAACTAAAATAGAACACCATTGCAGAGAACCTACAATGCAAGTACAACTGATATCTCTAATACATGAGTACATAGTGAAAGGAAATACATGTGCATTAGGCATGGGCGCAGCCATCCATAAGGTAAACATAAATGACTTGTGGTATGGACGTAGCCATCCAATCAAAAGGACCATAGGAAAGACTCAGGTATGGTTGCAACCATCCAATCAAAAGAGTCATGTATTCAATCATGAACCAATCCACGCAACCTGGACTTGTGTAATATGAGCCCAAGGTCTTGAAGCCCAACCTGATCATGGTACAAATTCCAACATGAGAATAGATGTTCTGAAGTAGAGCATACTAGAAAATCCCTTGATTCCCGATCAATGATGTAAATCGTTAACAAGCACAAGAGAGACCACCAATAATGTCAATGGTTCTCAAGGTAATGCTAGTACAATCCACAAAGTCTGAAGAATGATTTGCAGTTGAACACTCGTGAAATCACCTGATCGAAGGCCAATGATGAAAGCATGTCATTGAACATGAAGAACTTGCCACTAAGGCATGCAAGCTCCAAGGTACTACAAAGGAGTCTCTAAATCAACTTCTTGGATAATGAGTTGAAGTCGATAGGAAGTGATCAGTCAAAGGAGGGCCATAATGTTTCCCACATCATCAACACGAGACAAAGCAATAAGATGAAAGTGGATGAGACAGAGATTTGAAGGAAGGTGTGTAAGGATACAAACTACAGAAGGATTAAACTCTTGAACATATCAGCAACACGACTCTGGAGTTTGGCAGCATTTTGGTACCAAGGGATCAAAGGTCATGATGATGCAGTAGGGATTGAATGGAATGAGTCAAAATGGATAACCCAAAACCCAGAAGGCCAATGATAAAAGTGAGGACATCCCAACCCGACATGAAGAAGAAAGAGTGTCTATGTTCAAGAGTGACAAGCTGCCGTAATAATCAACAGAATACTTCCAAATTCCCCCCCACCATTTCTGGCGAGTACCCCAATTATTTTTGAAACACAAGCTTGAACGGGATAGCATATGATTTTAATGTAAGTTTTTCCTTTGAACAAATCTGACCTAGTTAGTTTTTAACGAGCCCTAGTAAGGAGAAGCTCGGCCTCATCATGATGACAAGTACAATGTCATTAGGGTTTAACGAGTCCGACATAGGTAAAACTCAAAGTCTTTTTCATATCTGGAGAGTTTGAAAAAGACACATAAAAGAAAACTCCAAAGGTCCCTTTTCATAAATTTGTCCATCCAATCCAAAAAGGTAGAAATAAATACCCAAGGGAACCTATTGACCGTGAGATATCAACGTATACCTTTTTTGTAAGTAATCTATCCCAGCCTGTAAAAGGGGTAAACTTATATTGGGTAGATGATGCTTTGCAACCTTTAACGAGTTCAAAGTGACAAGAGCTCAGTGATATTTTCATGTTTCACGAGTCAGAAAAGAGCTTAAAGATGACTCCAAAAGGGACTTTTTCATGTTTTTACCTACTCCGAAAAAGTATAAGATACAACTTGTAAACCATCATCACCAAAGTATGTGTAACCTGTCACTACACAAAAAACAAGTGTAAGGTCTGTTTTTGACATAAATACGCATAAAATATCCAAAAATAGACCTAAAAACCTAATTTTAAACCATAGTTGGCTAAGCAAAGCTTATAAAAGGCCCAAGTTGGTAAAAAACAAATTATTGTTCACTTTTACCTTGGAGTAGAAAAAATTTACCCTTGTGAACTACATTTCAGCGACTGATTGGAGGATTTCTAGAAGCTTGTTTGTGAATTCGTCCAGTCCAACTAGGCACCACACCCTTTCCCTACATTTTTAGATAGAATGTGTTGTGTTTTTGAAGTGTTTAGTAGGGATTTAGAGGAGGTTTGTGGATGGGAGTTTCCACAACAGTCGGCGCGGGTTCCCAGCTCGGGACTGCGAAGACCCAGATTTTTCAACAAAATAGAAATGAGATCATCATGACTATACACCAAATAGTGGCAAAGAGCCCTAAATTTCCGAACTATGAATTTCGGCTCAGCACACCTATTTGAAAAACAGGCACGAGGAGCGCCGAGAACCAAAATTCCTCAAAATTTAAGCAATGTATTGAGATTTTAAACACAATTATGGCATTAATAATTAAATACTTGTGTGTTTGCAAGGAGAAAAGCATGGTAAATGGAAAGAACAGGAACATAGTAAAGATGATGAATTGGCCATGGGGGATCCAAATTGCTTGAATGTGCTCAGGAATTGTGGGCTTCTAAAATTCTTCATGGTACCGTGCCTAAGAGCACAACCCAATCTACTTCAGTACCTGGTTGGAGAATAGGATCCTAATGAAGGTAGATTCAACATTAGGGGGAAGGCAATAGAAATTGATGCCACCGACATCTATTTCTTGACAGGGTTATCACGGAGGGGGGAAGGCCCTAAATGACAGGTACCCAGATCATAGGGGAGACGATGAATATGCTCATTGGGAGAATGTGTCTGAAGGCCCAGAAATCAGACAGGGAGGTAAAATAAAAATCGCAATAGTAGCTGACTTGTCCCTGAGATTCCTCCTTTCCACCATCACTAGAGCAGCTGGTTTGCAGGCCCCACATGAGGCGACCAAGACTCAACTCCAGCGAGCCGCTGACTGCCTAAACCCCACTGTATTCAACTAGGCAGAGGTGATAGCAAATAAACTCAAAAGGCAGCTAAAAAAAATGCCAGCGAGGGGATACCAAACAGTTTGGATACAGCTCGATCCTCGTACATTTCATCCTAGAATGGCTCCCCATCTTCTAGAGACAAGAGGTGGTCATGGCAAGGCCACTAGCACGGGAGCTGGAGGTCACTCGCTAGGCCATTCTAATGCCTCGAGGAGGTCACGACCAATAGATTTCATGGAGACCAAAGTTCTTCAAGTGGCTAGATCACCAAGTCGTTGTTGCAGAGGATTAGCCTTATGCCGGGACAAACTTCAGGGGTGATCTAGACCTAGTACTCCCTCTTGGGGAACACTGGGATGATAAAGGTAACAAACTCATTTTTCGATTTTCAAAGAGTTTTATATTTTTTATTATTTTTTATATATGTCCTGATTATTATGTTTCAATTCTTGTAGATGTTGGACCCAAAAGACCTACAGTTTTATCTCCCCTTGCTCACAGAGTCAAGAGGGAGTTCTAGCTAACTCCTCTTGGTGGAGATGTAGAAGACAAGATTGCCTGAGACCTGGAGTGCTTAACAGAGGGGATCCTAAACTATGCAGTATTTGAGGATGTCCCTTGACTGTACTAATGACACACAACAGGGGTGTCGAACAGGATCCACCGACTGCTTAGACGTGTTGTCTGAGAAGTGGTGTGTTATAGGGAGCATCATGCAGATAAGACCCCTAGGTTTATTTTCTGCAATTTTGAGAGACATGTTGTCTCGTGATGTAACATGAACACATATTTTTGAGCACTACAATGTGCAACACATGATATATGTATACATACCTATGTTTTGTTTTATGAACTTATTATGTCTCAATGTTTACTTTTATAAATGTCACAAATGTTTATCTAATACATGATTTTCCAATTCATCTATTAATGTATTTAGTCTTCTAGGAATATGTTGATATGTAACGAATTCAAAATTCCTTTCTAGTAAACTAACATGTAAATACAACCTTAAAATTTGAGGGTTTCTAACGGAATAACGACTATTGAGCTAGAGAACAAGAAGTTGTGAATCTAGATTTATGATCAGAGTGTGAATATTGAGAGCAACAACTTCGGTCAATAACTCAATAACTGCACTATATTCAACGACATTGTTCATAGTACATCCTAGATAAATGCCTTGAAGATCCACCAACTCACCATGAGGATCATAGATAACCCATGCTACGCAAGAAAGATTTTGAGTATTGCGACAGGCACCATCAGAAAAACCGACGTAAGGTGTGACAGACATCTACATAAGAAGCAAAGGACACAACAAGAAAAAAACAATTACACACCAAGCCAAACATGTACAGAAATGAAAACACACTTATGTACACAGAAATGCATGAAAGACTCATGCATAATACTTCTTAAGACAAAGCCTATTTCGAGGCTTATCCAAAGGATTGCCTTCATAATCAATCAGCTCATAGGCACCTTTTTGCAAAACACGTTTTACTATGTAGGGCCCATGCCACATGGGTTTGAATTTTCCTACCCCCAGCTTGTCATGAGCTTTCACTCGCTTCTTCTGTGCCTCAATGACTAGTGAAGCAAGTTGACGAGTCTCATCTAGTTGTTCTAAGTAAAGAAGACATTCCTCCACTGGAGTGGTATTCGGTAGTAATTTGATAGCTAATTTGAGAGAAGGGATTTCACATTCAATCGAACGGGTAGCTTCCAAACCATAAACTAGCTGAACTGGTGTAAATCTAGTAGCATCCTTAATCGAGGTACAGTAGGCCCATAGAGCTTAAAATGGCATCAAATGCCAATTGGACTTATGCATTCCAATGGTATGTTGAAGCATGGTTACCAACACTTTGTTCATTGCTTTGACTTGGCCATTGGACTGGGGGTAATATGGCATCGAACTGTTGTGACACAAGCTCAACTGAGATTTCAAATTGGCCATCATGTAACTACAAAAATGAAAGCCATGATCTGTGATGATGGCCTGAGGGACTCCAAACCTGACTATCACGTGATTGAATAGAAATTTGGCAGTTATCTTACCGTCGTTAGTCAATGTAGGCATCGCTTCAGCCCATTTCATAAAGTAATCAATGGAAACAATCATGTACCCATGCCCCTCGACCGAGCGAGGGATATAGGTCATAAAATCAATGCCCCACTTTGCAAAAGGGCCAATGGTAATGACAAGATGTAAAAGAGAAGGCAGCACATGCATCTTGCACTGGAAAATTTGACACTCATGACATGAATGGACGACAAGAATGCTATCCTTGAAAATGGACGACCAAAAATAACCAGCACGAAGAATCTTCTGAGCAGTGGCATAACCAGGCATGTGACCACCACAGGCACCAAAGTGACAGTCATTTAAGACTTTCTCAACTTCCTCGAGGGTTAAACAACGACGAAGAATAGAATCAACTCCGACACGGTATAATGTGTCTCCAATAATACGATATAGTTGAGAATGATGGCGAATGCGTCACTGAGCATCCCCAGACAAGTCAGATTAGAATGAATATGTCTAGAGGTAAATGATGATGTCACTATACGAAGGATCAAGGGTACTAATCAAGAAGAGCGTATCATCTAGAATGCAGTCCTCTATTTAAGATGGAGCGGAAGCAGATGGTAAAGAGAAAATTAACTCAGCAAAAACTAGTGACTTCTTAGATTTGGCAGTAGTGAACTCCAAATCAAACTCCTAGAGGATGACAATCCACTTGGAATATTTTCCCTAGGTGAACCATGATCTGACCTGGTCGTGGTACGCAACAAAATGTAATGACGAAAAAATTGAACAGCTTGAACGGTTGCCAAGGCCAACTTCTCGACATAAGCATAGCGAGTCTCTGTTTCAAGAAGGTTGTGACTAAGATAACATATGACATGCTTAGAACCATCATCGTCATCATGTACCAGAATCATGCCAATGGTACTATCAATGATAGCTAGATAAAGCGAATAATCATGGTGATAGTTAGGTGGACGCAACAAAGGAGCAGAAACAAGAAGGGTCTTGAGATGGTCAAATGACTTTTAGGCAATTTCATCCCAAATGAATGGAATGTCATGCTTAAGCATATGCATATAACCTTTAGTGACCTCAGCATAGTTAGGAATGAAACGAAGCAAGAAATTAGCCTTAACTAGTGTATAACTAGATTGGCTCGGCCTTATTAACTGGTGTACTTTGGCAATGATGTCACAAAGTTACTTGTTAGGGGGTGCAACATTTTATTTTCGGTGCATGTTATCATTTTTATGCTTGTGACAATTCCTGTAGGTTCCAATTTTGAGGTTTTGCTTGTTGATTGGCCAGTGTGTCCTATCCTTTTAAGCTTCTCTTCTGCCTTTTACTATGTGTCAAATTTTTAATTGCTAGAATATATGATCCTGGATTTCATTCCCTTAAAACTTATCCTTTCGAACTGTGTGACCTATTTACCTTAGGGTTTCTTGAAACATTATTTTTTCTTGGGTTACTTGTTCGTTTGATTTTTGGGTTGTGTTTCACACGATCCCTTGCTTTTTTTGAGGCTTCTATTTATCAATTGTTTTTCATCTTCCTGATTGGTATGTGACATTTGGTTACCAAATATTTCAAGGCTTGTTCCTTTGGTTTCCTTCCTTCACTTGGCATAAATCGAAATTTCTTCCCGGTCAGTGAGAAAAGCTTTTCAGTTTTGCAAAAAGAAACATCTTCTTGGTTTTGAGTCTTTCATTCGTTTTAGAGTAAAATATTTCTCTTCATTCATTGAGTGATTTCATTTGAAAAAGGCCTAAAAATAGTATGGTTTTGGGTTTTGCATTTGGTTTCTTGTCATTTATTTGCAAAATCAAAATATTGCATTCATCTTGTGTTAAGAAATACGAAAAATCTTTTGCATTAGTAAGTTCTTTCCATTTAGAAATTGAAAAGATGAAAAACAATTGATAAAGAGAAGCCTCAAACAAAGCAAGGGATCATGTGAAACACCCAAAAATAAAACAAACAAGTAACACAAGAAAAACTAATGTTTCAAGAAACCCTAAGGTAAACAGTTCACATAGTTCAAAAGGAGAAGTTTCAAGGGAATGAAACCCAAAATCAGATATTCTAGCAATTAACAATTTGACACACAATAAAAGGCAAAAGAGAAGCTCAAAAGGATAGGACACACTAGCCAATCAACAAGCATAACCTCAAAATTGAAACCTACAGGCATTGTCGCAAGCATAAAACTGAAAACATGCACCGACAATAAAACATCGCACCCCCCTAACTAGTAACTTTATGACATTGTTGCTGAAGAACACCAATTAACAACACTAAGTCAATTTCAGAGAACTTCGCGACTGTGAGGCGACTTAATCGCGACAAACAGAAGAAGGAAAACTAAGCAGATAGCATAGGCATGACTATCTTCGTGACTACCATAAAATAAATTGCGATGACATTAATTCAAAGAAAAAAATTGAAAATCAAGCTCAAGGAAGGCCAGATCTATCACTCATGACAGAGGGAAGACTATTAGGAGTAGGAAAAACAACCCATAACATGAAGAATTCATCCCAAATGTAAATGAGATAGTAAACAAGTAAAACAAACTTAAATCAAATCAAAAGACAAAAGAAAAATATCCCCAGTATCGTCGCCAACTTGTGTCACAGGAAAGTTCCCTCTGCGGACAGAGGCAACCCCTCTAGCCCTAAAGTGGGTATAGCCACTGCAAAGACAATATACCAAAGAAAATTTCCTTAGAAAGTTGATGCCATGAAGGTTTACCTTCAAATCATCATTTGATGACATCCCTATTGTGTTGGTCCAGCTCTCGTTCTTCTAATCACTTGTACCTAAAAACAACATACATAACACAACCACAAGCATAATAGAGTATAACAAAAACTATCTACTTAAAGAGTTAAGGAGCTTCAAGCTATCATTACACAATTTGACATACGATATAGGAAATAAGTTTTTGATCTATATTAATGTAAATTAAAGTAAAACTTACAACCAAGCCTTGACGTCGTAAGCCTCCTTGAAGGGTCATGTCAGCATGTCTCCGTAAGCATTCACTCATAGACTGTCTCCCAAAAGACGAATAACTCTCTCTCCTACCCAAAAGGCTAATTCTAGAACATTCTTACAATCAAGCAAACTCCACTCAAAACCATCCCAAGCTAAGTTATATGAGAGGCTACTTCCACACTCTAGCAAAACTTTTCTACTTTTACTATTGAATTCTTGACCTCTGAAGCTAGCTGATCTCAGTCATGGAGGAAGAATTTATAGGAGGAGGAGATTCCTTAAAATATGGAAGAAAGAGCTTATTTCTTTGAGAAGTTTCACAAAAGGTGGAACAACCATCCCAAAGGAGAGAGGCAATCTCATCTGATCCAACAACCAACCCTTGGACCGCCCATGAAGCTGTTACACTTTGAAGCTTCGACAAGTTGTTTAAAAAACTTGTCAAAAGTAGCTCGTCATGAGTGCAACACAGAGACAGAGCGAAGACTTCGCTAGAGCTAATGCAATATTTTCCATCTTCGTCGGTGGAACAACTACTCTCTCGCAAGGACCCAAAAACATAAGTAAAAAAGGGTCTGCTCCAGGAGAATTAAACTGAGATAGTCTTCCTGAGATGACAAGGAAGACATTGACACATAATTTGCAACATGACACAAGGTTGATGTCAATAACATGGACCGACAATGTCTGTAATCAGGGAATGCGGGGTTGGTGACAAATTACTGTGTAACAAATGGCAATAATGTTATCCTCTTTTATTTAGTGATTATGACAATCTAACGTGATATCCCTTTTGATGACCGAGGTCAACTGTCACATTTAATCCAGGGGGGATGAATTACATGATGACATGACCTTTGCATGACCTATGAGAATTCAACCAAATCATGATGATCTTGTAATAATTGTCATTTAATGATCGATCATGCCAAAAATGGGAATTGTACCTCAGACTAGACCTATCATAACCTAGCATTAATAAGGAAACCTTACTGCACGGTACAAATCCTAATTGCAAATCCAGATTTCAAATTCTTACCTGTGTCACCCTACCATTTACCCACTACTGAAGCATTGCATCCTCACTCTAAGTTGTCAGATAGAAGTGGAGAAGAATAGTTGCAGGGATAGAACAACTGAGTATTGTGCCGACTACTTCAAAAATTTTCAAGGGAGAAAGAGAGGAGAACAATATTGAATTTTTGTAGAAATGGGTGGAGCAGAAATTTGACATGAACTAGGATCAAGAGAGGCTTTGGAAAACTGCCCTAAAGCATCCCAAATTTTTAATGATGTAGGCTGGTTTGACTTTTTCCAAATGTTGGAAGGATCAAACGAGGCAACTGCTATGGAATTCACGAAGAATTTAAAGAGGAATCAAACGAAGGTCAGGGGATTAAAGCTGGAAGTTACAGAAGAGGTAATTGCCCAAGTGACGACATTACCAATAGAGGGTAAAAGGTGGTTTAACAGAAAATTTAATGACCCCTCCTTGAAGGAGGATTTTCACCAAGGGGAGGAACGCCTGGTGAAGAAAGGAAGGGGGATTGACAAGTTGTCGCTTCCCCAGCCATGCGCTAATGTCACCCTTTACCTCATCAAGTATATTAGTACCTATGAGGGAAGGGAAAAATCATATTCAATTACCACTTCCCATTCCTAAACCACCTCTGACATCGATAGTTGATAAACCTCCCCTACTTTGTGCTGGAAAATATCAAGAATATGGTCGCGGCCATAAAAATAGCTATGGATCTAGAGACATGCATCACAAACCACGACCCCATCAAGCTAATTATGTTGGACACCCTAAGTCACCAGGGAAAGAGCTAGGGGGAATTCATGAGAAAGAAAGCTAGGATTATCCGTAGGAAGAAAACTAGGATGTCTAAGGAAGCTCTAGCAGAAACCAAGGAGTAGCCCTAGCCCTTGGAAGTAAGGGCTAGGAAGAGATGAGTTGATAAGACAATTGGTGATAAGAGGCCAAAATTAGCGAGCACTCATAGTTGCCATCCATGTCTAAAAAGAACAAGGAGGCATCGAGGCAGAAAGATGAAGAGCACGCTTGGCCGGAGGAACCTTCCTCACTAGGTAAGAACAAGACCCAATCCTTATTGCTTAAACTTGAAAGTTTAGAAAGAGAAAATGAAAATCTAAGGAAGCAGTTAGTAGAGGATAAGGTAGAGGCAAGGGCCTAGGAGTTAGACACTTTGGTTGAGGCTGTAAATAGTGTCGGGAAGGAAAATGTTCTGGGTGTTGTGTGCGCGGCCTGTGCTAAGGAGATAGTGGAAGCGAGGTATAGAGTCTGTGCAATGGACACCATTTCAAGGGGAACACAAATTGAGTCCTGGGAAGATGATGCACAAAAACTCATTGAAGACATTGTTGTTACACAAGAAACAACAACTGAGATGGATCATTCCACAAAAGATAATTTGGTAGTTGATACACAGGAACCCTTGGTTAACATTGTTGTTACATAAGAACCAGCAGTGGAAACAAAAGTTAACCAAGGGGAAAAAGAAGAAGTTGGTATCCATGAACATGTGGTTGACACTGCTATTACACAAGAACTAGCAATGGAAGCAGAAGCTCACCAAGGGGAAAATGATACACAAGAACCTATGGATGACACTACTATTACACAAGAACCATCAGTGGAAGCGGAAGCTAATTAGAGAGAAAAAGAAATTGTTAAACAAAAATTCATTGATGACGTTGTTGTTACACAAGAATCAACAGCCGAAATGGAGTAGTTTCACCCTCGAGAGGCTGTTACACCTTCAATTGTTTGTGCATGTGGGAGAACATTGGGTCTTGATGAAGGATGGTATTCTAAAAGAATGTTGTTGATACCAAAGTTACAGAAATGGAAGCAGCAGGCGCTCTCTCTACAAAAGGTAATGATCTCGCTCAAGGCACATAAAAAGATGATGGATTCACTCAGGGGGAAATGGTTAAAGGAAGAGTGGGAGAGATAATGGGAAGAGATGAGATATAAGGAAGCTATGAAGAATAAGGATGAACAGTTGTAGTTGTTACAACGGTAGGTTCTAGATCTAAAAAATGATAAGACAAAGCTTTGTGAGCTTTTCTTGAACCTGCTAGGATGTAGGCAACCTTCCCCATCATATCTAGTGTTCCTCTGGGAATTTTATTATTTGTTTCAGTTAAAAGTAGTCTTTGAGAACATACCTTATTTTGGTTCTTCTACCCATACTTTTCTTGAAATTTTTCATACTTGTGATTTTGATGAACATAGCTTACTTTGTGAGTTGTTTTTGCATAACATAATGTCTGAATATGCCAGTACCAAGATGGTGGAAAGTGTTTTCTCCTATATGGGGGATTTGCAATTGTGGACCTTCCTTTCTTTTATGAGGAACCAAATCGAATGACATCTGGTCATGAAATCAACTGAGACCAATGAAGAAAGGGTATCATTATGGATCAAAGAAGAACTAGTAATGGTTTATGAACTAAGACGTGATTTTAAGTTGTTCCTGAGTACCTTGGAGGTTAGGGAATACTCATCCACTTATAGAAAAAGGATTGTGGTGATTTGTCTCAATTTGTATGCACAAATGAAAATTCGAGCGCTAGCAGGGTGCCTTAAGCACACATAGGCCTATAATGCTGGATTACAAGAAGGATGTCCTTTTGAGTACAAGAATTTTTTGGCTGTTGTTCCACAGGTACCTAAATATGCCTGAGTGGTGTAGACATTGGTAGCATTTTGGATCGGCCTTAGATTCAAATTTCCTCTGATTTGGTTACTGGTGGAAGAATACTAGTCGGATTACCACTTGTGCAATTATGAAGAAGAATCCTACTCACGACCATCGATGGATACTCAGGGGTACAGGGCTCTTGGTGAAGACAATGTCAGTGTCTATAATTTTATAGACTTGCATTATGGGTATAGTAGGAGAAGACGAGGTTTTGCATGGGGACATGCAATTGCTTTAGTTGGGGGCAGATGTTGGGTGTGGTTTTTATACCTATTTCCTACACTTTCTTTCCCTAGTTTTGATCCTCTTTCCTTGCAGGCCAATGAAACTTCACATGTTAATCACCCTTTTTCTCATTATATACAACCTATTTCACCGTCATGTTATTTTTCCATTTCGCTGAATATAACGATGAAATATTCCTTTTTGTGGCTAACTGGGGTAAGCATTGGAGAAGTCTTTTGGATCCTTTCCTCTTTTTCAAATGTTTCTCATGAGGACGAGTTTATGGAGTGAACAAGTCGCATTGATTTGTCTCAGAGCAGGGTGGAGCATATTGTTGTTACACTCTATATGTTATTACATATTGTTGTTACATTTTGTATGTTGTTACTGGTGTTGTTGTTACACCATGTGATGTTAAAGGTGATCGTTGTCACACCTCGGATTCTGTTTCAAAGATGTTGTTACCCAGTGATTGTTGTTACAACCCAAACCATCATTTGACCGCAGGATGCTGTTGTGTTGTAGCTAGAAAAGTCGTGTGTGTTATTCCACGCAACAACTGCCGGAAGTTATGAATTGTTTATTTAGGAAGTAACAGTTCCAAAAAGTTGTCATATTAACCAATGTATTTGAATAGCAATTATATTTAGGAATAGGTTATAACGATTTCTATTTTATGATCAACATGAGAATCATGAGATTCTCATGACTGATCTATTCCTAATTTTGGGTATGTAATAACTATAAGAAAAACTTAATCTCTCATGTATGGGGATGACTTAGAGAGCACTATTATTTTGATCTTGTAACTTTTAATTATTTTTAATATTGAAAACACTACAGTGATGTTGTTACTATTTCTCATTTGATTCTTTAACTAATCTCATGTTCATTTGTGCCCCCTGTTAGGGAGGAAGGGCCCTCCTCTTTAGTAGGGACTGCAGCAGTAGAAGTAGTTGTATATTATTGTTTCTTTTATTGTTTGTATGGTTTTCTGTTGTTGTTGTGTAAATTGTAGAATATATCCACTTCAGTTCCAGAATTATGTTATGTTGTTACACTGGTTTGATTAAGCAGTATGGTAGTTTACCAGCTATTGTAGTTATTAGTTTAGTGTGTGTGTGGCACACCCTTGATCTGGTAATCATGAAGTGTGATTTCATTTTTGTAGAGTGCTTTAATTTCGACATGAATGATTTAATTTTGGTAATTGATTCAACGATATTCTTTACTGTTTTTTCTATTTTCATTCTTGGTTGTAGTGTATCGGCCCAGATAGTGCAAACCCCACTGAAACAACAAGACCTACCCTGGGTTGAGAATTAAATGGTTGTAGCCTTGGTCGATTAGGATTGACTAAAAGAGCGCTACATTTTGGCATCGTTTTCGAGGATGGCAGTTGACGATATAGTCAACCAAGTTGTTTGTTTGATGATAGAGTGTTCCTAGTCCATAATCATTGGTCGGTAAGGCAGGAGGTAAGAAACTATGCATCGCCCTAACATACCTGGGCGAGCTCACCATTGTGATCACTAGGGAACTTAGGGTGTGGAGTTTTGGTGTTTTCTTAAAGCATGTCTTTAGCTCTTCAGTTGTTGGGGGGCAAGACGAGAGGTAAGAACTTGCACATCGCTCTAACATACCTAGGCAGGCTCACCACTTTCGAAGTCTAAGACACTTAGAGTGTGAATTAATACACATAGGGTCCATGTGTGAAACTGTAGGAAATATAGAAATACCAAAAATACACCCCCACTCTAATTAGTCACAGGAAAAATAGGTCGTAAAAAGGAAAGGAAGAGTGTAGATTTGGGAAGGAAAACATTTATCCAAGAACTAATCTCAAAGGCAGAAAAAGAAAAGTCAAGTTCTCAAATGGATGCAAGGAAAACATGGCCACAAAAAATTTTTACTCCCATAACAAGGACAAAAACCTCTGATTCCTCTATCTCGGGGCCATACCATTCTAAAGCTAGCGAAAATACATCTTTCAAAGTGTAAAAATCTTTCTAGGTAGTGTGATCCCGATGAAAGGGAACCCTTTTCTTCAGTATTCAAGTAAATCATTTCGCCAGTTCTATGTAATTAGGGATGAATCTTCATTAAAATTTAACATTCCATTAAAGGTGTTGTAACTGAACAAGTGAATAAGGAGCAGGAAAATCAATGATTGCTTGTATGCACATCCCATTCTTGGACACTACAAACCCTAAAATTAGACTAGATTGAAAACAAAACACACATTTTTGTAGATTTAGTTGTATATTATAATGTCAACAACGTAGAAAGATAACTCTAATATGCAATGGATGATCCTTATGGTGTTCAGAGTGGTAAGCAAAATCATCCAAATAAGGTTTCATTGTATGCTTTATATCATGGAAAACATAATTCATGGCCATTTGAAATGTAGCATCGACATTCTTTAGACCAAAAGGAATTTTGTCATAAGAAAACATCCCCCATGGGAAAATGAAGGTAGTTTTATTCTGGTCCAATGGTAGAATGTTAATCAGATTTTAACTAGAAAAACCATCCATAAATGAAAAGGTATCATTTCTAGCATGATCATCAATGATTTGGTCAATGAAAGTGTTATAGACATATTTGGGAACTGCAACCCCAATCACATATGTGCATAAACCAAGGGCTTTTAAACCCCTAAAAGTGTTGTTTCATAACCTAAAGGATCAAGGTCAACTGATTACATCATTTCCTAGAAGTTCTCCCTGACAAACTGCTCAGAACTGGTTAAAACTGGACCATACAAACTGCTCCATGTTGAAGGTACGATGCATCTCACCTGTTACACACAAAGGGTGCGATGCATACTAAAAATCCCTTCTATAGGGTGCAATGAGCTAGAGTAGACAAATGGTAGAGGCAGTTTGCTAGGTGGAAACCCAGAGAATCTTCTAGAAACTTCTCATATGACACTTGCCTCTCTAAATTTGCCCAAGGATGAGTAAGAGATCATGAAATCTCCAAGTGGAACCAAGAACTATCAGTGAAATGACACTAATCAAAATCCCAGAAGCTGACTCACCCCCTGCAAATATCTATATATGGATCCCTCATCCTAGAGATCCAGAGGCTGGAATTTTGTATTTTTTAAGGAAGTGTTGTTGGTAAATCTATGAAGAATTGTATTGTTGGGTGATCTAGCATTTCATGAGGTGAATAGAGCTTTCATGTTGGGAGGATGGCACTGGATCAAATAGCTGGGTTGTAATCCTCTCTTCTACAACTTCTATCAATAAAGTTATTTGAGTTTTCCTCCATATACTTGTATATTTCTGAATCTTGTATTTGTGTATGCATTTGTATGGTTAATATACATCTGATTCTACATTGTTTATGGTTATAGATCTCTATGCTTTGATGGTATTTTGCTGCTTTGATTCTACAGGTGTTCTTTGAAGCGGGACAAGTGAGAAAGGAGTGGCGAATCTCTATCAAAGGAGAGAGGAAACAAGCAAGGAGCCAAGCGAAAGACTGAGGTTGGTACTCTCTGCTTCTCTCTCATCTATCTCTCATAAAGGAAAACACAAGTTACTTTGAATTGTTTCTTTCTAAGATAGTTACCTGTCTTAGTGGGACTAGCAGATCTGAGTAGACACTAGTTTTTCTGGAAACAAAATGGTGACTCCACTAGGGAGCGAATAGTTTGTTTGTTTGCTACTGTTTTTTTCTTTATAAACTACATATGGAGCCTGAAGTTAAGCCAGCTAGCCTTCGAACTTCTTTTGCTATTCAAATACAAAGTAGATCAACGTTGCTTTAGTCAATATCTGGATTGGTTTATGAACTGAACACTTGACTTGCAAACATCCTAAGTGCCTTGGTGGTAGCTCAATAACCTCATTAGATCAGCCCCTATACTTTGTGTTTCCTATCTATCATAAGCTAGGCCTAAGTCCCTGAACTTAGTTGCAAACTGTGGGTGAAAACCAAGCTCAATCTCATCCCTAGACCATTGCACTATCTCTCATTGGCAGTCTGGATGCATTGCACCTCCCATATCCTGTAGGTGAGATGCATCCCTGTTTCCCTTAAGGACATGTGCGATGATTGAATGAGACTGTTTCTCTCTTCATATTTTGGTTTTTTCTACATTGTTTTCATCTCTATTCAGTAGTTTTGCTGCCTATGATCAGTATATCACTGTTGAAGCCTTCTTCCTTCACATTATTCAACCTCCATTGATAAATAATTGTGAATGTTTTTTTATGTATTTTTCATCATTTACAGTCCTCCTTTGCAAATAGCAGCTTAATCGAACTATCGTCTTTTGATTCGAAAGTGTCGCAACTATCATTTTCAGTCAAGAAAAAGAGTGTCGTAAAGTCTTCCTCTTTTAGATAGTCGATTGTACTTTTGCCATTGTATTTGATTTGAATTGTCAATTCTTTGAAGTGTTGAAAACAATTTTCCATTCGAAATTGAAAGTGTCATATTAGTCTTCCTTTCATTTTTGAAAAGAAATTTCTAAAGTGTCACTTTGAAGAAAAGTAGTTCAGATCTGTGCTCAGTTTTCTTTTTGTCATTCTCACATTAAGAAAATAGAAAAACAAATACATGCATGTGCATTTGCATTTAGACTGCATGCGGAAATTAATTTAGGAAAAGTGCATTTAGTGTGTGCTCTCTTCTCTATGTTGAAAGAATTTTACTCTTCTTTCCTTAGTAGCTATGATTTTCATTGCTAAAAGAAAATAAACGACTATTTATCATTTTAGATTGCATATTTAGGAATTGTACATCTACATCACGTGGTGAACCTTGAAAGGCAAACTTCTTAAGAAAGATCAACTGTAAAATAAACCTCAATGAACATAAAAACGCTTTGGAACCTAACGCACCACATCTAGAAGTCTAGGCTAGAGACGTATTTCGGCGTTGTAAAGCCTGGTAACAAGTGCCAGTCCAGACTTCTTCTCCCACGTACTGTCAAGTATATATTGGGAGACCACAATAGGCTGATATCCTTTATCCTTAGGAAGCCGTGTCTGCCACCCTATCGATTGCAATGCACTGAACACAACATTTGGGAAGATTGACTGTCATATGTAAAGTCCTCAGTAGTTTCTCTATAATTTACCACCAAGCTGTATATTACAATTTTTCGATTGGTTTGGTAATCCCTCTGTCTAGATTTCTAGAGTATTAACTTTCGTTCCTTTTCGACTCCTTAAAAGAAAAGGTCCATCTAAGCACTTGTCACTTCAGGTTCATTAAAAATTGAAGGTGACTAGAGTCATATTTAGCTTTTTCTCGACTCTTAAAAATTGAAAAAGCAAGTTGTGTCAAAGTGTCATAAAATTTATTTAAATCGGAATAACATCACTATTCCCTCGTTGGTCTTAGGTTGAGAAAATGGAGTCCACCAATCAAGGATTTACCCTTGGGGGAAATCCTAGTCCTTTCTCTTCCTGGGGAGATATTGGTGCTCCATACATGGCTACATTGTCCCTTCCAGGACTCACAATTGGCCTACCAGTATGGCTATTCTTGACCTATGTCATTCAAAACACCATAATTCCTCAAAAATCAAATTAGCAACCAGATGATACTAAAGTTTCTCCCTCACCTTAAACTTCATTTGTTTCTCCCTCTCCTTCTTCCTCTTCGCTTGGTGAAACTAGTAACGCTAAAAACCAAGTAACTGAGAAGAAGAAGAAGCCAACATCGAAAGGGGGCATGTTGGGTCCCTATAATACTAGTGATTACCCCATTACTATTGTAGTTATACCCCTTATTTATATTGTTGTGCCCTATTACCCCCATATTGTTATTTATGTGCCCCATAGAATCCCTCTATTGTTATTTTTGTGGCTTTATATTATTATTGTTAGGTCGGCTGGATTATATTGTGACTCCTTAGACTCCTATATATAGAAAGGAGGTTTTGTCATTTGTATCATCCAAGAATTGTTCATTTATGTAATGTAAAGGAGGTTGCCCCCTCGAAGAGGCTGAATTCTAAGGCGTTGATCTATCTTTTCTATCTTTTCTTGAGCTGGTTTCATAACAGATGGGTATTCTACTGATATAGCAAACATGTTGAGGAGTTTGAGGGCAAATATCAAAAGCTGCAAGGCCAACAATGAAAGGTTGTTGAGGGTTAGGAAAGACTTGAAAGGGCTCAGGTTAAGAAAGAAGAGGCCAATACGGTCATCCTTTAGAGTTTGTTAGACTTTCAAAGACAAGGAAAATTGAGGATTAGTCAAGAAAAAGAAG
Organism: Pinus taeda; assembly: GCA_000404065.3. Lineage (NCBI taxonomy): Eukaryota > Viridiplantae > Streptophyta > Pinopsida > Pinales > Pinaceae > Pinus > Pinus taeda. The sequence continues at coordinate 74,114 of APFE030165715.1, forward strand.
AGAAGACTAATGGAGCCTATGGTAGGAGGTCTCAGTTAGGATACAAGTCGGATAGAGGGGAAACAATCAGAGGTGGCAGATCATTGGATACACCTTACAAGAGAACTTATATGTATGGGTATCACTCTAGTTCCTCGTCTAGGATACATCATCATACTCATCATCGCCATCATCCTTATAGGAGGAGTGAGTACTTTCTTGAGGAGTTCAAGAAAGTCAAGCCACCTACATTTGATGGAGAGATAAAGAAGTCAAAAGATGTAGAGGTATGGTTGTTTGGGATGAATAAATTATTTATATTGCATACTATTTAGAGAACATGAAATCCAAAATAGCCACCTTTAGTATGAAATGGAAATCATATATCTAGTGGGAAGATGTGAAGAATGTCAATGAAATTTGGGAAGAAGAGTTGATTTGGGATAAGTTCGAGAGACTCTTCAAGAAAAAATACTTGTCTGAGAGGTATTATGATGGAAAAGCTAAGGAGTTTTATCAGCTGTAGAAGGGTTATATGACAGATATTGAGTTCAGTATAAGGTTCATGGAGCTGTTGAGGTATGTGCCTTACCTCAAGGATGAGAAAGAAAATATTCAAAAGCTCATCAGTGGGTTGCTAGCAGCATATATAGATGATATTGAGTTTGATGAGCTACGATTTCTAGAGTAAGCGATCAGGAAATTGAAGCATTGTTATGAGACTTCAAAATGTAAATTTGATCCTAAGTGTGAATTGAAGGGGAATGAGAAAGTTAAAAGGAAGTGGCCACTGAAGCGGGGAAGACCTCACGATGCAGGTGAGAAATAAAATGTTTTTCCTTACAAGAATTTTAATGTAGTTGAGAAGAGACATGGGTCACAACCTAGAGAGTATCATAATAGAGGTGATGGTAGAGGATAATTGTAGTGTTGGATATGTGGCAAATATCATCACAAGAAGGATTGTCCATTATACTAGAGTGGAAAGCCTCATATCTATATTGCTCAGGAGGTGCAGACGGTTGGGGATATGGGCCATATAATTCCTTGAATTTATGTAGCTATGGACAACAAGCAGGAAGATCACCAAACATCCATTATTGATATGGAAGGTTAGCTCTATGGTCAAGTTATTTCTATTTTGATTGACCCTCAATCTAATTATAGGTATGTTAATAATGACTTGGTGGATAAGTGTGGTTTGAGAAAATAATTGCATGTAGAGTCTTTGTTTTTGTAGTGGCTATAGGTACTAAGAATAGAGTTCATCACTGGGTAAGATCTTGTGCATTTGAGTTGAATGGTATGCCTACAACAACACATCTAAATGTGCTTCCATTGGGATCATATAATATGCTTTTGGGTATGTATTGGTTGTATATCCACAGGACCAAAGTAGATTGCTATGACAAGGATCTTGAGTGTCTGGATGATAATGAGGAAAAGAGAATCTTTCTGGGAAATAAGAAGCCTACATTGGCGAGGATGGTTACAGCTATGTAAGATAAGCACAATTATAGAAAGGGGTGTGTACTATTTGCAGTCCATATTTCCAAAGACATCGGTAAGGATGTTGAGGATGCAAAAATCTTTGAGAGGTACCCTATATTATAACAATTTCTAGATGTATTTTTAGCAGAGATTTTCGAGTTTCCTCCTCATAGGGAAGTAAAATTTCCTTTTGAGTTGATACTAGGGGCAACACCAGCATCAAAGGCACCTTACAGGATGAGCACTCCAAAGCTAGTGGAATTGAAGTTGTAGTTGAAGGAAATGCTTGAAAAGGGGTACATTAGGCCAAGTGTATCTCCTTGGGGTGCACCAACGTTGTTTGTGAAGAAGAAGGATGGTACTCTCAGGTTATGTATTGAATAAAGACAACTGAACAAGGTAACCATCAAGAACAAGTATCCATTGCTGAGGATTGATGATTTGTTTGACCAGTTGAAGGGAGCAGAAGTGTTCTCAAATATTGATTTGAGATCATGATACTATTAGGTATGCATTAAAGAAGAGGGCATCTACAAGACTTCATTCCAGAACAAGTATGGGAATTATGAGTTTTTTGTAGTTCCTTTTGATTTAACTAATGCTTCAGCTACTTTTAAGTGTTTGATGAATAGTGTGTTGCACCCTTATCTGGAGAAGTTTTTATTGTATTCATTGATGATATATTTAAATATTCTAAGAATGAGGAATATCATGTGAACATTCAGAAACAATATTGAGATTTCTAAGAAAGCATTAGTTGTATGCCAAGCTTAGCAATTGTAGTTTCTTTTAGATAGAGGTACATTACTTGGGGCATGTGGTTTCCAAGGAAGGAATAGTAGTAGATCTGGAAAAGATAAGAGCTGTCAGGGAATGAGAAGATCCTAGAAATGTAGATGTGGTCATGTCATTCATGGGGTTAGCAGATTATTATAGGAGTTTCATCGGGAACTTCTCACGGATCACATATCCTATTACATCCTTATAGAGGAAAGGAAAGAAAATTGAATGGACAAAAGAATGTGCAACAAGTTTTGAGTAGTTGAAGTAGTTGTTAACAAACACTCCAGTGTTAAATATTTCAGATCTAGATAAAGAGTTTGTGGTGTGCACAAATGATTGTAAGAGAGGACTTGGTGGATTCCTAATGCAAGAGGGATAGGTGGTGTGTTATGGGTCAAGGAAATTAAATGGGCATGAGAATAATTATGTGATTCATGACCTTGAGTTGGCAGTGATCTTCATGCATTGAAGATGTGGAGGCACTATCTTCTTGACAGGAGGTTTGTATTGATGAGTCACCACAGTGGGCTGAGGTGGCTATTTGATCAACTAAATCTAAATTCCAAGCAATCTAGATGGTTAGCCACTCTTAGTGAGTTTGAATTTGAGATCAAATACATTAAAGGAAAGGAGAACATGGTTGTATGTTCTCGTAGTAGAAGAGTGTAGGTAAATCATGTTGCATCTATGAGTTTGAATCCTACATGCAAGATAGTAGGATGATAGGTATCAACACCTTAAGCATAGGTTACAATAAGGAATAGGTGACTAGGATGTGTACTATCGTCTCATAGTAGATGGCTTGGTCAGGTTCAAGGACAAAATATATGTGCTTGATGACGGTGAGATAAAGAAGTTTATGTCGAGGGAGTTTCATGTCAAGCCATATTTAGGTCACTCGGGATATTAGAAGACATTGACAATGGTGAAGAAGTTCTACTATTACCCGAATATAAAGAAGGAAGTGGCAGAGTTTATTACTAAATTCTCAGATTGTCAGCAGGTGAAATCCAAGTGTAAGAACCTAGCTGCTTTGTTACAACCTATTCTGATTCCAGAATGGAAATGGGAGGTCATTTCCATGCATTTCATTATAGTTTTGCAGAGGAAATTGAAGCATCATGATTCCATCATGGTTTTGGTTGACAAATTGAGAAAGGTAGCTCACTTCATTTCAGTGAAGACTACTTATTTAGCTAGTGATGTAGAACATGTCTTCATAAGGAAGATAATGAGGTTGCATGGTGTTCTCAAGAAGATTGTGTCAGATAGAGATGCTAATTTCACTTCCAGGTTTGGGAAGGAGTTATTTGTAGGTTTGGGTACAAATTTGGCCTTCAATACATCTTATCATCCATAAAAAAATGAACAGACAAAGAGGGTCAATAGGATCCTAAAGGATATGTTGAGGATGTATGTGATGCATCAACAGTGGAAGTGGGAGGAGTATCTTCCACTGGTTTAGCTTTTTTACAAAAATGGTTATTAGGAGTCACTATAGATGAGTCTGTTTAAAGCACTCTATGGGCGGAGTTGTAATACTCCCATCAGTTGGAATGATCCAGTGATTAGGGTGTTGATAGAATCATACATGTTGACTGAGATGGAACATGAAATGTAGGTCACCAATAATAATCTAAAGGAAACATCGGACATGCAGAAGCGTTATGCAGACCATCACAAGGCATTTAAGGTGTTTCAGGTTGGGGAGCATGTGTACTTATGCATCAAGCCCAAGAAGAGATCCTTGAGGATTGGGTCATGTGCAAAGTTGGCATCTTAGTATTGCAGGCCTTTTGAGATCCTTGAGAGGATTGGACTAGTGTCCTACAAACTGACACTGACTCCGGCAATGAAATTCCATTATGTTTTCCATGTTTCATTGCTTAAAAGATAAGTAAAGGATTTTGATCATGCTATTGATTGGTCTGTATTGTAGGTGGATCCAAAAGGATAATACCATCTAGAACCTCAGTGCATATTGCAGTAGAAACAACTCATGCTTTAGAATAGAGCAATCGAGCAAGTTAAAGTGTAGTGGAAGTACTTTGGGCCTGATGAAGCTACATGGGAGAAGGATGATTAGATGTGGGTTATGTATCCTTCATTGTTTTCCAGTTGAGGCAAAGTAGTTTTGGTATATGTACATATTTATATATGATTGATATTGTAAATACCACAATGAATTGTGTTATAAAGCTCCAATAAGTGGTATGGTTGTTATGTTTTCATGTTTTTCATGATGGTTTTGCTTTCGAGCAGGTTTCTCATTGTAAATATTGCAACAAGCTAGGTTATAAAACTGCATGGGCAGTATGTCTTGGTTTTTCAATAGTTTTCCTAGTTGTAGGTTTCATTGAACACCAAGGATGGTGTTCCCCTAAGGCAAAGGGGTTTGTAACAACCCCGAGTTAAAATTTCATATTATAAAGTTAATAAAGGAAAAATAAGACCAAGGTCATGGGACACGTATTCCAAATTGAATGTTGAGAAAAGTATCCTAGTGGGAATCACTTGTTATTTATTATGGTGAAGGTGGAATTGGCAAAGGCACTGGAAAAGGCTTTGAAAAGGAAAAAAGGCATTATTGGCATTTTATTTATGAGAATAATGGAAATTAGGAGAAATGGAAGGTAAACAGTCATAGGTTGCATGTGAGCGGGAAATTGAAGGAAAGTATAGGAAAAATGAAGAAATTAGAGGCATTTATAATAAGAAGACATCAGAGCATCATTTTAGGGCCTCTTGTCAGTGGAGTTTTGGAATTAGTCTGAAAAAGGAGAAGAGAACCGAGAGGATAAGGAAAGAAAGCAAGCAAAGGGAGGACAAGGAAAGAAAAGGAAAAAAAGGAAAGCAAACAAAAGTAACGAGCAAGCAGGGAAAGATTGGATCAAGTGGCTTGAATGAGAATAATTGTAGGTAACAGGTTGCATGTATGATTTCCTAGATGGTTTTGGCATGCATGGTATATGCATGTGTGTATTTGGTTCATTTTTATTATTAGCATGCGTTTTTTATAGGTTTCAACATCGGTTTTATCCTTTCCTTGCCATTTCCATATAGCCATGGTGTGATGGGATTCATTCTTGGTTTTGCTTTGGATTGTTGGAAGGTTTTGGATCCAGGTGAGGTGGTCTCAGGAAAATCCCAAGGGTTGGGGTTGAAGATGGTTTTCTTCGGGAAACCCTCAATAGGTGGGTGGAGACAAGAAAATTCCTCAAGGGATGATGAAGGAATTTTGGGGAATCCAAGCTCGATTTGGTTTTTTGATATCATGATCGATTTAGGTGAGATCAAGGTAGTGTGAGGGTGGAGCTGGTTTAACCTCTGGATTCCCTTGGTTTTTTATGGGTTGATTTATCCCATGAGATCCCACATTCATGCTTGGAATATGGCAAGAGGGTGATTGGCTGAAAGAAAGGTTTGGTTCAGCCTAATATATGGTCAGGTAGTATGTGGAAATACTTGACTTGGTTGGCTTTTTCATATGTCAATAAGAGTTATGTTTCTCTTCTATTTCATGAGTAAATGTACTTGTTATTATGTGGATTTAACGGTTGTTCTATCATTGTTGATTATCTAGTTATATGATGGTTATAACCATGGTTAAATAACATATTTAAGTATGAACCTCATCACCTTTTAATTGATGAATGAATAGTTAATGAATGCATGACCTAATTGGTTTCATGGAAACTATTGTCATAGAGAATTAGTCCTTCTTGGTAAACCTCAAATAAGTTTTAGATATCTATATTCAGATATCCATTCATGACTTGTAGGTTGCATGTTCCCAATGTGTTTGACGAAATGACTGTCATGGTTAGACTGGGCTAGGTCAAGTTCTTGATTAAGCTTTGTGTTAGAGTATTTGTCTTTGTGTTATTTATAGTTTTTGGAAGTTTCATTAGATTCTAGGTATATTTCTAGATCCTAGCCCTAAAAAAGTGGCTTAAATATTGTGGTCGATGACACAGTAATGCCTGAAAAAGACTGTAATCACTAGGAAGTAGGCTTGTGGGAGTGACTGGAGGGTTCCAGTCGGATGGAGGCCTTTTCATGGGAGTGATTGAGGCTATAGATCATTGAAAAAGTAAGTTATCTTAGGGGTTGGACACTTGGAATGATTGGTTTGTTCCTAGGGTCTCGTAGCACCTGAGGGAAGTCATTAAGGACTTGTTATGTAAGCTCCATTTCATTTAGGTCATCTAGGAGGTTGAGTCATGTCATAGTATCCCCTCAACTCATGTTTACACTGGGAAAGCTGGTGAAAGTGGGTAGATATGAGAGGAGGCTTCTTATAGGGATAATAATGTTAGAGTGGTCATGAAAAAAATCCAACTTGGTAGTTATTTCATACATCATATGTTTTTGAAAAAGTGCACAGTGATCAATGAAAATCGTCTTGAGAACACTAAATCTAGAAATGACGTGATTAAATAGGAATAATACCATATTAGCATTGTTGTTAAAATAGGTTGGAGTAGCCTCAACCCACTCAGTAAACTCGTCAACAAAAACAATAATATAATGATGACCACGAGTTGAGGGGGGTATACATTGCATAAATTTAATGCCCCACTTAGTGAAAGGACCAACAACAACCATAGTGTGAAGTGGAGCAGGGTGAGTTCAAATTTTCTTAGAAAATATTTGACATGCATGGAACTTATGGACATAATTAATACGACCTTTAAAGATTGAAGGTGAGAAATACCCAACATGCAAGATTTTTTGAGTAGTGGTAAGTAAATATAGATGGCCACCACATGCTCTGGCATGACAATCATTCAAGGCTTGCTCAACCTCATCATGATTAAGAGATCGACATAATACCACATGAACTTTGCGGCAATAGAGGGTATCATCGATAATAACATAATGTCTATACTGGTGTAGTATACGTTAACACTGATCATGAGATAACCTAGGCCAAAAATGTTGAGTCTAGAGATATATCAAGATATATCCATACCAAGGATTATAAGAGCTAATGAGGAATAAGGACTCATCAGGCAATGGGTACTCAACCACAGTTTCTTCATCAACGCGAGGTAGTTTGAACATTAACTCTACAAATGCTAGGGATTTCTTATACTTGGAAATAACAAAATCCAAATAAAACTCCTAAAGTATAAAAATCCACTTAGAGTATTTACGACCAATGATTTGATGACTTAGTAAATGTTTCATGTGTTTGGAGTTAGTGATCATAGTGGCCTTTCAGAAGAGTATATAATGTTATAACTATTGGACAAAAACAACAAATTCTAAATCTAACTTCTCGATATGGGAATAATGAAGCTCGGGACTGAGAAGTCCTTTACTAAGATGATAGACATGGTGTTAATTGTGCATCTCATCTTCTTGCATAAGAACCATATCAATGGTAGATTTAGAGGCCTCTAGATATAATAAAAAGTCATGGTTGAAATTAGGAGGACTCATAAAAGGTGTTGAAAAAAGATATTTCTTTAAAGCATCAAAGTATATTTAGGCCTGGTCATCCCATATAAAGGTACTTCCTTTTTCAATAAATAGATAAAACATTTAGTGATCTCAGAATAATTGGCAATGAGCCTATGCAAAAAATTAACCTTTCCTTGAAGTGATTGAAGCTGGAAAACCATGTGCGAAGGAGGAATGTTGATGATAGCCTCAAACTCAGAGGGATCAACAAGAATCCCATCCTTGTATATGATGAAACCTAGAAACCTCATAAATCTTACGCGCATGATACATTTGTGAGGATTTAACCATATTTTATAATAATGACATTGAATAAATACCTCCCTAAGTTGTGTGGGATGATCCTCATGAAGTAAAGAATTAGCAATATGGTCATAAATATAGACTTTGATGATGTTTTTAATATTGTGAAAGGCATAAGACATGGCCCACTAGAAAGTGGATCCAACATTTTTAAGATCAAGTGACAATTTGTGGTACAAAAATGTCCTTCATGAGTAGATAAAAATAATTTTTTGTTTGTCTTTTGGTTTAATTCTAATTTGATTATAGCCATAAAAAGCATCCATATATGAAAAGATATAGTTTCCAAAACACTCATGGAGAATTTGGTCGATAAATGGTATGGGATAATTATTCTTAGGACAAACCAAATACAAGTTTCTATATTCCACACAAACCCTAATTTTCCCTTGCTTTTTTTCAAGCAGAACAAAATTAGAAGCCCATTCCGTTAAGGGTACCAGATAAATGAAACCAACATCTAACAATTTTTGAACCTTTTTTTTTTAATAATAGCTATATTCTAAGGTTTTACTGACCATACTCTTTTCCAAATAGGCTTAGCCCCTTCGTAAGTTTGTACCTCATAATCAATAAATTGGGGTTCGATACTAGCCTAATCTCTTCATAAGACCAAGCAAAAATGTCATGGAATTATTTGAAAAGGGTAGTATACGTTTCAATCTCTTTAGGAGTACAATCCACCCCAATCATGATGTTTTCCACAATGCTCGATTTCATGGAAATGTTAATAGGAATAGTCTTGGAAATGTTTGCCAAGTACCCTTATGAGGAAACAACATAAATGAATGCAGGGGATTGGGAACAATCAAAATTACCAGAGGAATCCATGGTTTTAGATGAATCATCCAAACTATCTACTCGAGGGATACATGATTATCTATATGGTGAAGAGCCCCTCAAGGATGATCAAAGACCAACGTGACATCCATGACGACTTCATCAGGTGGAATTATAATATCAAGAAATTCATTAGAATCTATATGGTAAATCTCCAAAATAGGCATAAGATAGTTGCTGAGTGGTTCATGAGGTGTGTCACCTAAGTTAGCACACTTAGATGCCAACTATATGTGTTGATAAGCAACCTAAATCAGAATGAAATGGATTTTCTCACCATATTGATCAATGTATCATGAAAAACACACCACCCAAGGGTCAGGAGACCTATGGGGTCCACAGGTGATAGATGAGATCATGTGCATCGGAGTAGTGGTAGAAGAAGAAGGAATGTTGGGTGCGGTAAAGTATAGACATCGATAAGAGACGAGATTTTAAATAATCCCACATGAATACTCTCATCAACTAAGGGGATATATCAGATGAATGGCATAGTATTTCCCATAGCGATAGAATTGGTTGCTCGTATGTAGTAATATAACTAATCTATTGTAACAATATTTCCTTCATGGGGAAAGTGAAGCACATGAAACATTGAATTCATGACTGCAGACATGGTATAAAACTGACTACAGCCAAGGAGAAGGTTATAATATAAGGGAACATCGACTACTTCAACGTCAACATAGGTAGTATTTCCCCCTAGCTCGATGACACACTTTGAAAGAACACCACGAGGCACAAAATGATGTCCATCTGTTATACGAGAATAGTGTCCACACAGATGCTGTTATTCCCACTAAGATGGGTGGCTATCTTAGAAGCAAACAATCAAAGTCTACTATTGATTCCTTTTATGGAAATAGATGAGAAGAGAACCAAGAGCGCTAACCTGAGTCTTGCGATCGATTCCCTCTCCTTCTTGATAGAGTTTTCCCGCTCGCTCTTTGTCTGCTCAGCTTCAAAAGGACCTATAGAATCACAACAACATACTACTATGCAAGAAACCAGGATCTAAATTCATAATAATGTAGGATCAGATGTACATTAACCATATACAAGCATATATAAACAAATACACCAGAATATGGAAGGAAACAGGAATAGATTTATTTAGATAAAAAGTAGCAAGAGGATTACAACCATGAGCAGCTCTGACCCAGCATCATCCTCCAGCTAACAACCCCTTCTTTCAACTCAAGCAAAGCAAAATCACCCAACACTGTGAATGTACGCTAGAATACCAACAACACTTCTCTATAAGTTACAAAATTCCAGCCTCTAGATCTCTGTGAAGAAGGATCCATATATAGATGATTACAGAGAGGTGAGTCATCTTTTGGGATCATGATTAGTGTCTTCTCTCTAATAGTTCCTGCTTCCACTTGGAGAATGAAGATATCTTACTCATCCCTGGTTGAAAATGGAGTGGCAAGTGTTAGAGGGGAAGCTTCTAGAAGATTCCATGATCTTCCACCTCGCATTTTGGTCCCTGCCATTTGTCCATTCCCGACCATTGCCCTAACAGAGGAGCAAAGTAGTATGCATCACACCCTGTACATTGGGAAGGTGATATGCATTGCACCCTCTGCATGGAGCTTTCAGTATGGTCCAGTTTTGACCATTTATGAGCAGATTTCAATGGAGAACTTCTGGGAGATGATGTAATCAGTTAACCTTCTTCCTTTAGGCAGTGAAGCAACCCTTTTAGGGACTTAAGAGCCCTCAGTTTATGGACATTTGTGATTGGGGTTGAAGTGCCCAAAAATGTCTATAACAGTTGCCCCCTAAAGCAT
>APFE030165715.1:91687-111156 GCA_000404065.3 Pinus taeda
AGGGCGGCAGACACGACTTCCTAAGGATAAAGGATGCAGCCTATAGTGGTCTCCCAATATATACGCGACGGTACGTGGGAGCACAAGTCCGTACTGGAACTTATCGTCTTAGAGTGGAGGAATCACCCAACCAGCACTGAAAGCAACAGTTACCAGGCTTTACGACGCCGGAATACGTCTCTTGCCTAGACGTCTAGATGTTGCGTTAAGTTCCAAAGCGTTGTTAGATTCATTGAGATTTATTTTAAGTTGATCTTGCTTAGCAGTTTTCCTTTCAGGTTCACCACATGATGTATGTAAAATTCCTAAATGCAGTCTAAGATGATAAATAGAGGTTTTATCTTCTTTCAGCAATGAAAATCCTAGCTACTAAGGGGAAGAAAGTCAAGCATCTTTTCTTCACAGAGCACAGAGCACACGCTAATATGCACAGTCCTAAATCAAGCCAAGCATTCAAGATGCAAATGCACGTGCATGTATTGGTTTTTAGTTCCCTTAATGTGTAAATGACACTAAGAAAACTATGTGCAAAATTGAAATACTTTTAAAGTGACTGTACTCAACAAAATTTCTTTTTCAAAACGAAGTGAAAACGAGAGAGACACTTTGCAATTTTGAAATGGAAATTGCTTTTCGACACTTTAAAACTAGTAAATCAAGTCTTATGCAATGATAATTGCATAATCAACTATCTGAAACAATGTGATTTCTTTCTAAAACTGAAAACAACAGCTATGACACTTTCAGATCTAGAGGAGACAGTTTGACTATGTTATTTTTCGCAAAAGAGAACTAAAACGACGCACAATACATAAAAAACGTTTATAGTTCTTTGCACTAAGGAGGTGGAATAATGCAAGAGAAGGGAGTATTCACAGAAGCACATTGATTACAGACAACAAAAACTCTTGAATAAGACTGAAAACAGTGAGAAAAATCCACAGTCAGAAGGTAAAATCAATCCTCCTTGGCCATCGCACCTGTTACATAGTGAACTCAATATGCAGCGCAGTTACTCCATTCGAGAAGTGCGATGCATACAGGCTGCCTTGAAGGCAGGGTGCGATGGTTACTGTGCGAGACTCTAAACGAGACTTCACTCACAGTTTGCAGTTTAGTTCAGGTGTTTAAGCTGAATAAGTACATATCAATGTATGTAAAAACACAAGGGTGATTTTAGAGGTTATTGAAGCCACTACTTAGGGCAATTAGATTGCTTGCAGACCTATTGTTTAATTCATAAACAAAAACCCGGAGATTGACTGAAGCAGCGTTGATCTACTTTGCATTCGTATGACGAATGCAGTTCAAAGGCTAGCTGGCTTGACTTCAGGCTCCGTCTGTATGTTTATAAAAGAAACAAGGATAGATAGGCTAACAAGTAATCTAGTCGCTCCCTAGCGGTGTCGCCATTTTGTTATACGGGAATAGTGTCCACATGGATGCTGCTATTCCCACTAAGATGTGTGGCTATCTTAGAAACAAACAATCAAAGTCTACTGTTGATTCCTTTTATGAAAATAGATGAGAAGAGAACCAAGAGGGCCAACCTGAGTCTTGCACTCGGTTCTCTCTCCTTCTTGATAGAGTTTTGCTACTCACTCTTTGTCTGCTCAACTTCAAAAGGGACCTGTAGAATCACAACAACATACTACTATGCAAGAAACAAGGATCTAAATTCACAAATAATGTAGGATCAGATGTACATTAACCATATACAAGCACATATAAACAAATACACCAGGATATGGAAGGAAACAAGAATAGCTTTATTCAAATAAAAGTAGCAAGAGGATTACAACCATGAGCAGCTCTGACCCAGCATCATCCTCTAGCTAAGAAGCCCTTCTTTCACCTCAAGCAAAGCAAAATCACCCAACACTATGAATGTACACAAGAATACTGACAGCACTTCTATATAGATTACAAAATTCCAGCCTCTGGATTTCTGTGATGAGGGATCCATACATAGATGATTACAGAGAGGTGAGTCATCTTTTGGGATCTTGATTAGTGTCTTCTCTATGATAGTTCCTGCTTCCACTTGGAGAGTGAAGATCTCTTACTCATCCCTGGTTGAAAATGGAGTGGCAAGTGTCAGACGGGAAGCTTCTGGAAGATTCCATGATCTTCCACCTCGCATTTTGGTCCCTGCCATTTGTCCATTCCCGACCATCGCACCCTACAGAGGAGCAAAACAGTATGCATCGCACCCTATACATTGGGAAGGTGATATGCATCGCACCCTCTGCATGGAGCTTTCAGTATGGTCCAGTTTTGACCATTTATGAGCAGTTCTCAGTGGAGAACTTCTGGGAGATGATGTAATCAGATGACCTTGTTCCTTTAGGCAGTGAAGCAACCCTTTTAGGGACTTAAGAGCCCTCAGTTTATGGACATTTGTGATTGGGGTTGAAGTGCCCAAAAATGTCTATAACACCATCAAAGGCTTGTAAGATAGTACTTGACTTAGTGAGTGTTGGAGAACCAATAGATTTCCAACATGACACTAGCATCACATAGGTAGAAGACCCTTCATCCACTTAAGTGTGGTATATGTCGTGATTAAAACTACATATTGATATTTGAAAAGAAACCTAATGAAATAGTCTAAAAAAAGTGATATCAATTTCAAATGCAATCAACCTAGACCCTGAGGGATCCATCCATCCAATAGTAGTCACCCTGAGGGATCCACCCATCCGATAGTAGTAAACATGGCTTTCCATTGCATGGGGAGGCTCTACAAAACCTCCAAGGAAGACGTGGCACATGGTGCTTGGGCTAAGCTTTCAACAATATTATAATGTTGGGATGCCCGTGCATTGGGATTGTGTGCTTACTTTCAAACAACATCCTTAGGTGGGTGATATACTAGTTCTATACACTTCTCTAGCATGAGAGTTCAATTGGAAGCAACAAGGGTGGTTGATTCCTTAGAAGTAGAACACGACTCAGGAGGGTTGTAGGATTTCTCTCTCATATCCAAATGAAGTTGTGAATGTAACATGTGAAGATGCACATTGTTACTAGGACTATAATGTTGTTGCCCCACATTTCCCAATCCCACATGAGGAGGTGGAGGATCTTGCACAACTATTTGCTATTGTGGTTGGGTGAGGAACAGATGAGTTAAAACTACTAGTTTTTGGGTGTTTATTAGAAACACGAGGAGGCAATGGAATTCATCTAAATAAGGGCACTAATGAGTCAATTTTTATCTCTAACAAATCTTGCAAGGAAACTTAATTTTTTGACTATGCTCACTTTTTCCCCCACCCTGAATATGTTGGTTTTGTTTTTTCTCTTAAGTAGGTTTATTATTTTTCTTATTCTTTTTACTTCTAAGTTTATAAGGATACTTAGGTGATGTGAACCTCACCATAAGAACCTTGACAGACTACTCATAAGAATAGGGTGATTTTTGAGAACCAAATGCACTTGTTGGGGCTTGAGAAAAGACAATCATTTTCCCTCGATGAAAATTTATCTTGCGCACAATATCAAAGGAAATGGAACCAACCACACCATGAGAGTGTGGTCCCATATTAGGTCATTGTGGATCTAAGGGAGGTCGAGGATCATTGGAAATGATATCATATAATGTGCCAGATTGAGAGTAAATTTGATCAAGATGTTGAACACGTAAGATTTCCTACTCCTCGGTAGTCACCCTAACCATAGTGAAATCCTTGGATATTTGCAGAAAAAGGGATCAAGTGAGACAACATATAAGTATATCATTAGGAAGCCTAGTTCATACTAACCTCTTCTGTCTATGCCACTCATGAATATGGTCAGAGATATGATTAGCATTATTTGTTTAAAGTTGGAAAAAAGGTTAGTCCCAAGATCTTGCTTTGTAGGTAACCAAAATTGGTTAAGGAAAGTACAAGAAAAGGAATAAAAGTGGCTATAGGATTCTCTATCGATTTCTATATACCATTTTGTAGCATCCCTTGTTATGGTTCTCTGAAAGAGTCTCAACTTCATAAAAGCATTCACCAAAGAATTAGATGAACACCATAAATGATAGGTGGTGATACTTGTGGAAGGATTCTCTCCTAGATCCATCAAACTTACGAATATCATATGGTAATTTTTTCAGCATAGGTGGCCATCTAAGATCATGACAGATGTGGTCATCTGTTATCTTATCCAACTTTGGTAAATTGGTAGGTGACAAAAAAGGAAATTGTTGTTGACTGAATGAATCATAAGCGATGTAACCCATTGGCAGACCATATGGTTCCCCCATATCATATTTAAAGGAGGAGGAATGTGAACCAAGGTTATAATTCATCCCAGTATACTAATATGTCAACCAAAAAATAAGGTGTTAGGATTATGCCCCTTAGGGTAAGTGTCCATAGAGAACAAAGGACTCTTAAAGGCTTGGTTGCTAATATGATTATAATTAGCACTAGAGCAAAATCCTCTATGTATTGAAGCTTCATCGTAAGTACATAACTCATAGGCATAGTGGTAATAATGGGGATAACACCCCCATATATACCAGCCCCCGCAAAGGACAAGGAACCTCTATAGTAGTGTGTCCCTCCAAACATGGAACTAGGCCAAAGTTAATAATTACTACCAAAAACAAAGTTCCCCCCAACCTAAATAGAAGAAACAAATGAGCCCCCCTTCATGTTCCAAAAATTTAAGGTTCATGTGCTAAGTGTAGGGATTGTAGGTTGATATGAGCTAGGAATGAATGTCCCAGCTCCAGCAAGTGGACTAGAGATTTTCCCCACTCCAAACAGGAAGCTAGATGGAGGCTGTTGCACAAAAAATTGTCACCTTGGTATTCTGTAATCTGTATGAGTCCATTGTCACTCATACTTTCCTCCTTTGCAAGTCTTAAGCCTTAGTTCCTCATATCAAGCCTTGAAAATAAGAGAAAGCCCTTAAAAGTCTCTAAAACTCTGGTTCTGCACTTTCTCTTAGCATTACCTGCAGTCTCGCACCTAATGGCCATGTTCTGTGCACACCTGACCGCTCTGTCTCTGTGTTATGGGTGCGGACCCCTGTAAAAGTTAAAAAGGCACAAGTATATTCTTTAAAACTCACTTTGAGTCATTTCAAGAAGCTTCTGGAAGGAATCTTGAGGTGGCAAGTTCACTCCCTTAAGGTTCATGCATCCCATACCTTAAGGAGCTAAGCCCTTGATGTGAGGAGCTTATCCCTTTGAAGGAGGACTCTATCCCTTCAAAAGTGGAACTATAACCTCCTTCCTTTGCACTATAAAATGAAGCATTGAGCTCGTTACTGGAGAGGTTGAAAGCTGAATATTTTTGAGGTGAAATGCTACTGGAACTTAGTCTTCCTAATTGAGCTTTTGTGAGGAGAAATTACATACCTATTTTATCTCATTTGGAAGAGTGTGAGGCTTGCTAAAGTAAAGGAGATTCCTGTGTCGGACCCTAGGAAGAGCTTGTACAACATCAAGGTTGAAAAGGTTGTAAGGTTCTTCTATTTCAAAGTTAATACAAATAAGTTTGTTTTTCTCAATAAGCTGTGTTTTATGGTTTATTTTATGGATTCCTTGATCACCATAATGAACATGATTTATGATATTACCTATGCAGGTTTTATTTCATGTGTGCTTGTTTGTGATTGCAGGTTCTCAAAAGGAAACTCTTTCAGATGATTGAAGGATGGTTGCTACAAACTAGCATTGGATTTAAGGTAGGGTCTAAACACCTCTATAGTTTTTGTTATGAATCGTATATGTTTAGAGAAAGATAGATTTGCTTGTCCTACTTGTTGCTAGATATCTTTTGATACTAGGGAGATCGACCTTGTTCGCAAGATCAATTTATCTGGCCAACAAATTGGCGACCCCGCTGGGGATCTGAATTTGGGTTTTTGGTTTTCCTTTGTCTTTGACTTGAGAAACTTGTTCTAGTTTCTGGTTTTTGCTTGATGTGTGTGAGATTGGCTAATTTTTAGGATCTGGATTATTTTTTGTTTTTCCGAAGTTTTCAAGAGGACCAAACTTGCTTGTTACAGACAGTGCGGGCATCTTCGCATTTTCCTTTAGTAAACAGAGCAGTATCGCATCTGGTTCTACTAGAAGCCTGTGGACCTTGTGAAATTTTTGAAAAAACCTAAAATTTTTTCTTCCAATTAAGTTTAGGTTTCATTTACGACTTTTAGTGTCTACCCAGATCTGCATGTATTGTGTCAAAAATCTCTTGTGAATGAGTTCCATTGGTATTTTTTGTTTTAGATGATTTTCTAGAAGTTTTGCATGCTTGGAGTGGTTTTCACTTGGTCTTTGTAGTGACTCAAGGATCAAAAGCCTAAGAAACCTTAGATTACCCTGGTGTCTTTTTGTCTTCTTGATGAGTCTGACTGGTTTGTGAAATCTGTCCTTGGTGAGAAATAGATTTGGTTTTCTCTTTGCAAATCTTTGAACGAACTTGGTTATAAGTTTTGAATTTCATTTTTAAAAAAGAAAACATATCTGGATGTTTTTTGATTGATTTTTTATTTTGAACGAATTAATCCTTAGTTTACTGAACAACTAAGTAAAATGTCCTAAAAAAAAATTGACGCTTTTATTTCAATTTGGGTTTAAGAAGTTTTTAGATCTCAAGATTAGTTTTGTAGTTTTGAGTGTGGAAGAGGAAAGGGATTTATTGTGAGCATAATTAGTAGTCTCATTTTGAGTTCTTATTGAAAAAGACAAAAATATTTTCTTTTCATTTACATGTTGAAAGAAAGATTTGTTTTTCAAAGGATGGCATTCTCAAACTCTTTCTTTTAGCTAGAAATTCATTGAAAGAAAAATGAATTGTTTATCATTTTAGGTGCATTTTTTAGTGTTTTTGGAGTCAAGTCTTCACACCAACAAAGTTTCATTTCCATAGCTATTGAATTAAGGAACAACCTATAAAAGTAACGCTTAATTAAAATTGATCTACCAATCTTTTTTATTTCTAGGGCTCTTATCACCAATATAGCTTAGGCTAGTATCTTGGAGTAGGGAGTAATTAACTCTCCAAGATAGTTAAAACAAACAAGTAGCTATATCTTGCAGTAGGAAATAAATCTAATTGTAATTGATATAATCTGGGAAGCTTCTCTTAAAGGAGTCAATCACGAGATCATATCCGAACCTTTGAGACAATCAAGTCTGTTTCATTGGGAAAGATAGAAGATTTGTGCATATTATAAATGCTAAACCTCAGATTAACCATTGTCGAGGAGCCTGGGGTCACTTGTTGGTAAACCTCGGATTAATCATGTCAAGGAGCCTTCAAGGGGATTGAGCTTTGTTACTCTACCCTTGCGCGTAGATCGGATCATAGATTTTTTCCCCCATTGTATTTGTTGCTATTAGCAACCTTAGTGTCCATAAACTTAATATTATTTCCTAAGGTGACGATGAAGGACGGGTCTCACTGTACCTGGAGCAGGCATTGACTAGATTCACTTGGACTCTCTGGGGGGTTCTCTTCACTCGAGATGGTTTTCTGAAGAAACTTGTGCTAGTCTGTTTCATTAAGCAGGTTGTCGGGGTAACTGTTCCAACCACCCTTTCTGTATTAAATTCTATGACATTGGATTTCATCACCAACTAGTGTTTTTAGTACAGGAAGTTATTGTTTGTGTGTGGTTTGAACTCTAATATTTTTTAGGCGTGTGATTCAATTGTTTGTTTCTTTAGAGACTTTAGGTGGATTTATTGAATTTTTCTTTGTTTGTGTGTGGGTAATTAAATATTTAATCGTGGCTGAATTACCGAGACAATTGTGTAGACTTTGGGGGAAACCTCTCGAGTATACACCAAGCCAACTTGAAGGGCTATGAGCTCTTGTATCACATAGTGACAGTAGAGTTGGGTCACCAGAAGCCAAAGAGTCTTCCTTAATTATTCATCGTGATTATCAAGCACAGGCAACAGAGTATATTTCTGAGCCAATTTCACTTTCTGAAGTTACTGGTAATTTTTCTCCTACTAGTGAATTAGCTGAAGAACCTGAAATTTCTGAGCCTGAAACTGAACCTGCTCCTACTCCACCTTCAGGATTCGCTTCTCCAACTTCTAGTGGTCCTGGTTCACCCAGGGTAGGCAATATCATTACCCAAAATCTTCCTTCTAGACTCATTTCTATTGAAGAACTTCTTAGTCCAGATGAAGATATAACTCTCCCTGAAAGTCAACCAACTTTAGAACTTAGGGAGCATGAATCAATTTTCTACAGTCCTTTTAGGAGTGATGCTTGGTACGTATCATTGAATTTTTTTTTAGAAAACCTAGGCCTTAGTTTTTCACCACCTCGAATTCCTTTTCATCCTATGCCCAAAGGTTATTATCCTCCTTTAAATATGATGATACGGTCATCTATGTTTTCCTAAACACCGGAAACATTTTTATATGGCAGACCTTCTATTCCTTCGGGGTACCAGTCACTCACTGGTACTTTTTCAGGAGCATCTCCTCAACCAATTGAACATGAGATACCAACTGGTAAAACGGAACTCAACCGTTGAGCGTAGAAGAAATTCTTATGATGTCTGGTACTATTCCAAATCCACAACCTGAAGGTAGTCAGTTACCGCCTGGAGGGAAACCTCAAGGTAGTCAGTTACCGCCTGGGGGGCAACCTCAAGGTAGTCAATTACCCCTTGGGGGGCAACCTCAAGGTAGTCAGTTACCGCCTAGGGGGCAACCTCAGGGACAGTACATACCTCAAGGTCAACCCCAGACTCATTACATACCTCAAGGTCAACCCCAGTTTCAATATGTACCTCAAGGTCAACCCCAGTTTCAGTACGTGCCTCAAGGTTATCAACCTCAAGGTCAGTACCCAACTCAAGGTTTCCAACCACCTTCTGGTCAACCATTTGTACAAGGAGCTGGAAATGTACCATTTAGTTATCAGCCCTATACTCAACCCGATTATGGTCCTCCATATGCTCAACCTTTTATGGGTCCATACCCCGGAATGAACATGGTGTGGGATCCATCTCAAACTCAACAGAATTTGCAACCTAATGTGCAGTTATCAAGTCAACCTGGACAACCTTTGGTTTCTGGTCCAACCCAGCAACCTGTCTAACCTACTGTTCAAACCTCTGCACCTGGTGTAGTTCATCAGTCTGGGCCTAGTTCACCTCGAACTCCACCTCAAACTGCTACTGCAACTACTGTAGCTTATGTTCAATCTACCCCACCTACTTCTGGAGTATTGGCAGCTCCAGTTTCTATTGTTCCTGCATTAGTGCAAATTCTTCAAGCCTCTTTAGCATAGTCTGGACCTACAGTTCAGACTTCGGTCCAGATGCCTGTAGGATAGCCTGGTCCAAGTACGATTATCACAAGTCAACCACAATTTACTTATCAATCGTACCAGGGATAGTATAAATTTTGTCCTACTATATAAAACCCAGCTTATCAGTATCAACCGTACCCTAGCTATACTTATCAACAGCCTCTATAACCCCAGTTTGGTCTGGTTAATCTTGGTTTCCCAGGAGGTTATAATATTCCAAATGCAAATCCAATTGCAGGCTATCTTGGATATCCTCCTCCTGGGACTGGTCTTGTTACCCAAGGTTTTTGAGACCCTAACCGTCAGTTACCTTTTATTGCAACTTTGGATTTACCTGATTTGTCACGCCTTACGAACGATCCAATTAACTGTCTTCCGTATTGGTTGCCAATGCCTAATAAGTTTCCCAGTGATATCCCGAAGCTCGAGGGTAAGTTAAGAGAGGATCCATCAAATCATGTGATGACTTATCACCTATGGTGTGCATCTAATTCCATTATTGATGATTCAATTTGCCTACGTCTTTTTCAATGCATTCTGATTGGTCTTGCTGCCAAATGGTACATTGAGTCACCACGAGGCTCTTTTTATAATTTTAGTCAGTTAGCCACTTCTTTCTTAACTCATTTTTAGTTGCCTGTCAGATACGAAAATGGCACGGAATTGTTAACTTCATTAAAACAATCCACGTCCACATATATTTCTGATCATATTCATGAATGGCGACGTAGACGGCATTTGGTGAAATTTTTTATTCCGGATGAAATTTTAGCGGAATGGTTTGTAAAATAATTATTACCTAAAATCACTGAAGATGTAGCTAAGGCAGGAGTTTTTACTGAAGAGCACGTAATTGCTCAAGCTCGGTACCTTGACCTCGTCTATATGCAGTTAGGTACTTTACATGAAAAAATCCTCGACCTTTCGAAACACAATCAAATAACTGCGGCTCCTTCAGGGTCTCATGCCGCTGATGGTATGATTGGTTTAGTTAGTACCGAAAGCAAGAAGAAATATTCAAAGAATTATTCTCCTTGTATAACTTTACCAGATTCCCCGACAGGAGACTCTTTCGCTGAAATACATGCCGATATCCATGTCGTAGAATCATCTATGGCCAAATCAAAATCTGGTGGTAAAAAGAATGGGAAGAAGAAAAAAAAACAAAACTCAAAAGAGAAAACAGATAAAAATGAATCTACTAACGATAAACGTAAACCTTTCTATTCTTGTCTCATTTGTGATGAGGAGCATTTTACAAGAGACTGCCCACATCGAGCAAAGTTTGCGAAAATCGTCAAAGGTTTTGAAACGCCTGCTATCTTGAAGGATCCTTTTCCTAGTCCAGATAGTAAGATGATTGGTTCTTCCTCAAATGCCTCAGAAGAACCCATTATGATGATGTCTCATGTCAGGATTGCGACACAATCGCAAGATTATGGTAGTAAAAATCTTGTTGGTGGTAAAGAAGCAGAATCTTCTAATTCAAACCCATCAACTACAACTCCTCCTAGTTCTGATCTACTACAGATCGAGAAACCTAACCTTGACTTAGTAATCAAACCACCTGCTAAAGGTATACTTTGGAAGTTAGCTTTCAATCCACATGCAAGAGCTTCTTAGAATTATAACACTGTTGAAGATTTAGCTATTTCGCCTTCGGCAATGTCAGCTTTGGAGGTGCTGTAATCATGCCCAGCACAACGTAAATTACAATTGTCAGCTATAGGAGTTGTTGATATTTAGGATTCGAACCTAATAATCTTCGATTTAGAGAATAGTACACCTCACCCACCTCATCAAATGGCTTTCCAAATTCCAGTGTTAGTCAAAAACAGACCTTGCTTTCGGGCTATGATTGATGAGGGAGCTTCTACGTGTATTACGTCGATCCAGTGTTGGAGATCGCTTGGTTCTCCTACACTCAATCAGTCTCTGATGATTCTAAAGGCTTTTGATGATCGAGGGTTCCATCCTTTTGGCATTTTACAAGATTTTCCTATAGGGGTCGAAGGAAAAACTGTAAATCTAGATTTGGAAGTGGTTAATGTCCCTCTAGATTACAACCTTCTCTTAGGTCGCAGTTGGTCTTATGCTATGATTGCTATTGTTTCATCAATCTTTTGTCTTATCAAGTTTCCTCATAATGGAAAGATCGTTACGATAGACTAGTTGACTTATTTTTCATCCGACCCAGCCTCTTCAGATAGTATTCAGCATGTCAGTAAAACAACTATCCCTTACAAGGATGTTGGGGTAGGTTTGATTAAAGATTCTGGTTTACTAGGAACTTTTTCCTTCCCTCCTCCTAACGTATTGCCTTATATTGCAACTATTCATATGATTTCATTGAAAAATATTGCTTTTGATGATCCTTGGATCATACCTTCCGATTCTGAGGTGGATTCATTTGGCAGCACGATGCCTTTGGGTCCTTTTGAAATTGCATATCAGGCTGTACAGTTGTTTTCTGACTCTTGTTCAACCAAAACTGATCCAATGAATGTGGTCCATGCGGAATCACTTTCGATATCTACCTTCGCTTCAACAAAATTTTCTAATCCTATTCACACTGACGAGCAAATTTGTGAACTTTTGTCAATTGATGATTTACCATGGGAAGATCTTCATCATCGATCTTCGTTTTTACCTGAGCTTGATCACTTTGAAAATGACTTTTCATCTATTTTTACTACTAACTATGTCAAAGAACCACAGAATCCAATGCAACATCCTGATTCTGAGTTAAATTTTGGAAATATCTCTCGAATGGTTCCTATTGACATTTCAGTTAAACCCGAAATTATTGAAAACATTCATATAGGTGCTTCCTGTACGGACGATGAAATCCAAACTTATAAAGCCCTATTTCAAGAATTTCGTGACGTGTTTGCTTGGTCATAT
The DNA here is from genome assembly GCA_000404065.3 of Pinus taeda. Classification (NCBI taxonomy): domain Eukaryota; kingdom Viridiplantae; phylum Streptophyta; class Pinopsida; order Pinales; family Pinaceae; genus Pinus; species Pinus taeda. The sequence continues at coordinate 103,879 of APFE030165715.1, forward strand.
GAAGAAATGCCAGGAATCGATCCATCAATTATTGTCCATGAAATTAAAACTTACTTGGATGCTAAACCTGTCCGGCAACATTTGCGTTATATACATCCAAGAAAAGCTGTTGCTATTAAAGCTGATGTTGAGAAATTACTTCAAGCAGGTTTCATTTATCCAATTCCTTTAACGGATTGAGTATCGAATATTGTTCCTGTTAACAAAAAGCGAGGAACAATAAGAATATGTATCGATTATAGGGATATTAATCAAGCTTTTCCTAAAAACAGTTATCCAACCCCCTATATCGATCAAATTATTTATGATTGTGCCGGCAGTGAAATGTTCTCCTTTATGGATGGTTTTTTCGGTTACAATCAAATCAACATACTTCCTGCTAATCAACCTAAAACAACTTTCATTTGTCCATGGGGGACATTTGCTTATTGCAAATTACCTTTTGGATTAAAAAACGCTGGAGCAACTTTTCAAAGGGCTATGTCTTACACATTTCATGACATCAAGCACATTGTGCAGCCTTATCTCAATGATTTACTTGCCCATTCATTACATAGAGCCAATCATCTCACTCATTTACAAGCTATCTTTATGAGGTGTAGGCATTATCGAATTCGACTGAATCCACACAAATTTGTATTCTGTGTAGAAACAGGTCGTTTACTGGGATTTGTCATTTCAAAAGATGACATTCGTGTCGATCCCTCAAAGGTTGAAGCTATCGTCAAATTACCTCCTCCTCCGACTCTTCGCCAACTCCAAAGTTTGCAAGGGAAAGCAAACTTTTTACGCCGTTTCATTCCTAACTACGTCGAGATAACAAAAGGTTTTACCAGGTTTTTGAAACAGAATACTCCATTCTTTTGGGATGAGATAGCTAACAAATCTTTTAATGCACTTAAATATGCATTAACCCATGCACCATTATTGCATCCTCCCAACTACAACCAGGATTACTTTCTGTACCTCGCCACTTCTCATTCCACCATTGGAATGGTTTTAGTTTAGGAAGATGAATTCAACAGCGAACATGTGATTTACTATCTCAGTCGAACCCTGAATCCAACTGAGCTTAAATACTTGTATGTGGAGAAGTTGGCCTTGGCAGCTGTTCAAGCTGTTCAAAGATTTCGTCACTACATCTTATTACGTAAAACCATGGTAATTTCTGACTGTAACCCTATGATGTATATCTTGACCAAAAAATTGCTAGCGGGAAAGTATTCCAAATGGATAGTTATCCTATGGGAATTTGACTTGGAATTTGAAAAATCCAACGCAAACAAATCTTTGGTTTTTGCGGAACTAATGTGTGATTTCCCGCATACTGATACTGAAACTGTGGCGGAAGAGCCCATTGCGGACAAATCCTTGTTTCTTATCAGTACTCTTGATCCATGGTATGGAGACATTATTGTTTATCTCCAAACCCAATATTTTCGGCCTGAAATCTCATGATCTCAGTGACGGAAAATACGTTTCCAATCCCAACATTACAATATTATTGGAGATACACTCTATCATTGTGGGGCGGATTCTATTTTCCGACATTGTCTAACTCATGAAGAAGCTGAAAAGGTTCTGAATGACTGTCACTCTGGAGCATGTGGCGGTTATATGTCTGGGTATGCCACAGCCCAAAAGATATTGCGTGCTGGTTATTTCTAGCCATCCTTATTCAAAGATTGTATCTATGCAGTCCAGAAATGCCCAATTGTCAAATTTTTTATCGTAAGATGCGTGCTCCACCCGCTCCTCTCCACCCTATAATTGATGTTGGTCCTTTTGCAAAGTGGGGTGTTGACTTTATTACATGTAACCCTCACTCAGCCGGGGGGCATGCGTATATCATCCTTGCAGTAGATTATTTTACTAAGTTGGCTGAGGCGATGCCTACATTTTCGGCAGACGACAAAACTGTTGCAATTTTCCTTTTCAATCATATAATTGCTATATTTAGTGTTCCTCAAGCTATTATTATTGATCATGGAAGTAATTTTTGAAACATCATGATCACTGAACTGACAAATCAACTTGGCCTGTGTCACAATAGTTCTACTCCATATTACCCGCAAGCTAATGGTCTGGTTGAAGCTATCAATAAAGTTTTAGTCACTGTGATCCAATGAATCATTGGTATTCATAGGTTGAATTGCCATAACATGTTATTTTCAGCACTTTGGGCATATCAAACCTCAGTAAAAACACCAACTGGTTTCACTCCTTTTCAACTGGTTTATAGTTTGGAAGTAGTGTTACCTATTGAATGAAAAATTTTGTCTTTGCAATTAGCCATAGAATTACTCCCAGCCACTTTTGAAGAGGAGAAATGTTTTTTGTAGTTAGCTCCGTTAGATGAGAATCGACGCAATGTTGCATTAGCAATCGAGACTCATGCGAAATGAATAAAAGCTCAGTACGACCGAAATGTTACACCTCATAATTTTTCGAAAGGAGACCTAGTTTTACTATATGATCAAGCAAATGATAAGCTAGGGGCTGGAAAATGTGCACCTATGTGGCATGGTCCTTATATTGTTAAGCGAAAGCTAGCAAAAGGGGCCTATGAATTGGTAGATTTTGACGGTGTCTCTTTGGGTAAACCCTAAAATGCCCTTTATCTAGAAAGATATTATGCTTAAATTTTGGTGTGGAGATTTTTGTTAGAGTAGTAGCTGGTGTGTTTTAGACTAGAAAAGTGTGCCTAGTTTAAAGAGTGCTTTTATCATTATTCCTGCTTATCTTGATTTTACTCTTGATATTGCAGATGTCGACGTCTCTTCAAACGTACATTGGTTTTGCTGATGGTGCTTGTCGTAACACACAGAACATTTCTTCCGCAGCTTGGGTTATTTGTTCACCCTCTGATGAGTTGGTATCTATGCATGGGGTAAGCCTCAGTCAAACAACGAATAACATTGCAGAGTATAGTGCAGTGATTGAGTTATTATTTGAATCCATCTCATTTGGGATTCGGAGTTTGATTGTTAGGTTAGATTCTGAACTCGTTATATTACAACCTAACAACGTTTATGCCATTATAAATCTAGTGTTATTAAGATTATTTTTGAGAGCTCATCTCTTGGAACGTGAATTTGATTACATTGAATATCAACATACCAAGATATTTAAATACATTAGCAGATGGAGTTGCTTCTCGTATGATAAATAAACATTTTCAATAATCAAAATAGTAAGTTTAAAACAAATTCAATAACATATTACACAAGATAGCCAATAATAGTGATATATCATAGTATAGAAGTGTGTCAAATATACATAGTCTTCAATCATAGGTTGAAAATGTTGACACCTAATCCGAAACGGATGGGTGAACCGGACAGTCATCCAGAAGATGAACTGATCCGTTTTGTTTGTATATATATATGTAGATTACCTAATGAATAATATCATCAGTTTTCTCTCGCTCATTAAGTCTGGAGTTACCCTGGTCTGACATGGTATCAGAGCACAGGTCCCAGAAATAGTAACTCCTGCCTGAGAGCCTGGCGCTGCCTGGAGACTGCCGCTGCCTGGAGACTGCGGCTGCCTGCAAACCTCTGACATTGGTAACGTATCACTGATATTGATTTTTTCCGCCTGGAAATTCAAATGCATGAAAACCCCTGGCCTCGCCTTGACTGTTCTGTTATGTGATTACCTTGATCACTATCCTTCGCCCGCGTGCCTGGAGACTGCTTTTTTTTCCGAAGGCCATAACACGCAGAGCTGAAGTCGATTTCAATGAGTTGTTGTCGTTATCATTATTGTGATGTCCTCTCCCTACACTGAAATGAGCTCGGATCTGAGCAACTTGGGTTGCAATAGCAAAATCGTAGCCCTTGAATCGATTCCCTAGCCGCCAGATCTCTTAGTGCACGGGCTCATCTGCGCTTCTTGGATGTCAAAACGCGTTCACAAAGTGTATTTTTTTCCTGTAAAAGAGTGATAAAATTGCAAAGCGGCTGTATTTTTCTTGAATCCTTTACGTTTGGTTATGTATTTCTGGTAAAATTTCATTAAATAAGCCGGTATTTTCTGAGTCAAATCTATCGCTCAAAGCACTGTCTTAAAGCGGCAGAACTAGAGAAGAAAAGTTCATTTATTGCATCCAGGCAACCTAGACTATTTACTGCATGAAATAAATGGTTTGTTTAATTGCTCCGGTGGGATAAAGTTTGATGGAGTGTATCTTGTAATAGTGGATGGCCACGGCCATGGCCCGAAACAGAAGCTTGAAACCGGCCATTAAACAAGAGTGGCAGATATAGCTGTGTGCGCAAGAGGAGTGACAGAAGTAGCGGTGTGCGTATTTGTGTGAGAGGATTGCCCTGCTCATGAATAAATAACTGTTGCGAATCATAAATGACATAGCTTTCAGATTCTCACCGCAATGGCTTTCCCGTTCAATAGTACATAACAGAATTTTGAAGTGTAGTATTAACAGTTTTGAAGTATAGCAATGGTGAATATGGCCTGATTTTGAATGATTTTGCATATATATATATATGGTGATATAAAGCAGAGTTTTAAATGATTTTTTTTCTCCATACCAAAATCATTTTTAAAAAAAAAAAGGCAGAGATATACACTGTAATCATTTTTTTTAAAGCAGCAGAGGTTTTTTAAGAGTATTTTTCTCATCAGAAGTATATATCAGCAAAAGTTTTTTATATCAACAGCAGTAACAAAATGCATTCAATCATCTCTATGATAGGAATAGTTCTCACTGGCAAGGAGAACTATCCTGACTGGTCCCGGATGGTACAGCACACCCTCATTTTCAATGAGCTGTGGAAAGGAGTGTGTGTCGGAGAAGGAGACAGTGACCCAGAAAAGCCTACATCAGATAAAGAGCTTGCCATCTGGGAAAACAAGAACAGCAAAGCGTATGCATTAATAGCAACGTCTGTAAATAAGGAGGTGAGTCGTCACATTACAACATGTTCAACTGCCTTTGAAGCTTTACAAAATCTGAAAGAGCTCTATGACTCACATTCTGCACTTGAAGTCATCCAACTTATGATTAAACTCTTCACTCTTGAACTGCAAAATAATGACCCTCTTGCTCTTGCATCTAAAATAAAATCTATAGTGCATGATATCAAATCCACTAAAGTTGAGCTAGATCTATCTCTTATTGCTTTTCTCAAGGCACTGTATCCTACATACTCAAATTATCTTGAGTCTTTGCAAGCTAATGGAAATCTCAAGGATATAACCTTTGACTCTCTTGTGAAAAAGTTTGCTGAAAGAGAAAAAGCCTTTGGAAAGAAGACAGTCCCTGAATCTTCTGAAGAGACTGTATGCATGGCTAATAAAGAAAAATATCTTGCTCAAGATTCTACAAGAGGAAGAGGTGGACGAAGAGGAAGAGGAAGATACTTCAGAGGTAGGGGGGGCAGACATCCTCAAGCAGAAAAGGCAGATTTACATTGTATTCGCTGCAAAAGAAATGGATCACATGATGCCTCTACATGCAAGCTACCATGGGACAAAATTGAGCAGAGAAGAAACCAACAGAAAGGTAAAACTGATGATACAGACAAAGGTAAAGCACCTGAATCCGCTCACTATATTGAGGCACAATGTAACATTGGAGTAAATGAAGATTTGTTTAACACTTCACTTGCTTCCTGGAAAAATGACTGGCTGCTTGATTCAGGAGCAACCTGTCATATGACTCATAGAAAAGACTTTTTTGAAGATTTCACTGACAATGTTGATGGAGTAGTTTACTTTGCAGATCAGTCAAAAATCAAGCCATCAGGGCTTGGCACAACAGGCTTAAACTGCCTAGTCTCCCAGACTTTCTTCTTGATCATGTTTTATATCTCCCACAGCTCAAGAGAAACTTACTGTCCTTGGTCCACATCCGCCAGCAAGGTCACTCCATTCATATGTTTGATGGCAAGCTTGAGGTGAGAAAATCATCTGATTACTCACTTGTCATGAGGGGAATAGAAGAAGAAGACTTCTCAAACTGCAAGGAACATCTGCTCATAAACAACATTTCTCATATATTACTCATCATGAAGAAGGTACACTTCCATCAAGTTTATTATGGCATGCTAGATTTGGACATTTAAACTATGACAGTCTCCGTTTATTGGAGAAAAATGGTGTGGCTGGGTTGCCTACAATTCCTAGAAAACTTAAGCAATGTGATGCTTGCATTCTAGGAAAGCATAGCAAACAGTCTTTTCATGATTCACATTCAAGAGCACATAGGAAGCTTGAACGTATTCATTCAGATTTATGTGGTCCATGCCTGCTTCCTTCTGAAAATGGAAATAAATATATCATGACATTTATTGATGACTACACCAGAATGTGTTGGGTTTATTTATGAAGAACAAATCTGATGCTTTTCAAACATTCAAGAATTTTCATAAATGGATTGAAAATGATGCACAATCTCATATTGGGTCTATTCGCACTGATAATGGAAAAGAATATACATCAAATGAATTTGAACACTATCTTCGCCAACATGGGATCAAACATCAAACAAATGTACCTTATAATCCCCAACAGAATGGTGTAGCTGAAAGAATGAATAGGACAATCTTAAATATGGTACAATCCATGTTCTTCTTCAAAAATGTAAAGATAATGTTTTGGGCTGATGCTGTTCTATGTGCTGGATATATAAAGAATAGATGTCCATCTAATGCTATTAGAAACAAGACTCCATATGAAATGTGATATGGGCATGTTCCTTCGGTAAAGCATCTCAAGGTCTTTGGTTCCACCTGTTATGCCTTGATACCAGAGGTACATAGAAACAAACTTGGTGCAAGAAGTTGTAAGTGTATTTTCTTGGGGTATTCAAATACCTCCAAAGCATACTGTCTCTATGATGAAGTCAATAAAAAGTTTGTTGTATCTAGAGATGCAATTTTCTTGAATCATCCAAAACCGACAATGTTGTTGAGCAGCAACTTGTTCGCTTGGATAGATTCGCAAATGCAAAATCATTTCAAGAATTTGATAATCAGATTCCACACCTTGAAGGGGGGATTCCTATACTAGATCAACATGTGGAATCTTCTTATGAAGAACACTCTCCCCTGTCTGAAACTCCAACAACGGATGATGCTTTAAGTGATGTAATTGATAGAATTTGGAGACTCAATCTTGATTCACTCCCAACTCAATCAACAGAGCAGCCTGGACCATCTCAGAAAGGTCCCCCAAAGTGGCTGACAAAGACACTTGAAAGTGTTCATCCTGATGAAATTGGAAAAACAGGAACCAGAAATGCAAACCGACAAA
>APFE030165720.1:0-57182 GCA_000404065.3 Pinus taeda
TTTCCGTATATGCCCACATCTTTCGTATATGCGCACATCTTCCGTATATGCGCACATCTTCCGTATATGCCCAGTTTCTGTATATGCCCACATCTTCCGTATATGCCCAGTTTGGGCATATGCGCACATCTTCCGTATATGCCCAGTTTTCGTATATGTGCACATCTTCCGTATATGCCCAGTTTCCGTATATGCCCACATCTTTCGTATATGCGCACATCTTCCGTATATGCCCAGTTTCCGTATATGCTCACATCTTTCGTATATGCCCAGTTTCCATATATGCGCACATCTTCCGTATATGCCCAGTTTCCGTATATGCCCACATCTTCCGTATATGTCCACATCTTTCGTATATGCGCACATCTTCCGTATATGCCCAGTTTCCGTATATGCCTACATCTTTTGTATATGTGCACATCTTCCGTATATGCCCACATCTTCCGTATATGCGCACATCTTCCGTATAGGCCCACTTTCCGTATATGCCCACATCTTCCGTATATGTGCACATCTTCCGTATATGCGCACATCTTCCGTATATGCCCAGTTTCTGTATATCCCCACATCTTCCGTATATGCGCACATCTTCCGTATATGCTCAGTTTGGGCATATGCGCACATCTTCCGTATATGCCCAGTTTCCGTATATGCACACATCTTCCGTATATGCCTAGTTTCTGTATATGCCCATATCTTCTGTATATGCCCAGTTTCCGTATATGCCCACATCTTCCGTATATGTGCACATCTTCCGTATATGCCCAGTTTCCGTATATGCCTACATCTTTCGTATATGCGCACATCTTCCGTATATGCCCAGTTTCCGTATATGCACACATCTTCCGTATATGCGCACATCTTCCGTATATGCCCAGTATCAGTATATGCCCACATCTTCCGTATATGCACACATCTTCCGTATATGCCCAGTTTGGGCATATGCGCACATCTTCCGTATATGCACACATCTTCCGTATATGCCCAGTTTCCGTATATGCTTACATCTTCTGTATATGCGCACATCTTCCGTATATGCCCAGTTTCCGTATATGCGTACATCTTCCGTATATGCGCAGTTTCTGTATATGCCCACATCTTCCGTATATGCGCATATCTTCCGTATATGCCCAGTTTCCGTATATGCACACATCTTCTGTATATGCCCAGTTTCCGTATATGCCTACATCTTCCGTACATGCGCAGTTTCTGTATATGCCCACATCTTCCGTATATGCACACATCTTCCGTATATGCGCACATCTTCCGTATATGCCTAGTTTCCGTATATGCCCACATCTTCCGTATATGCCCAGTTTCCGTATATGCCCACATCTTCCGTATATGCACATCTTCCGTATATGTCCAGTTTCCGTATATGCCCACATCTTCCGTATATGCGCACATCTTCCGTATATGCCCAGTTTCCGCATATGCGCACATCTTCCGTATATGCCTAGTTTCCGTATATGCCCACATCTTCCGTATATGCGCACATCTTCCGTATATGCCCAATTTTCGTATATGCCTACATCTTCTGATACCACTTGTCAGAATCACGGTTGCCATTACACCAAAACTTGCAGGTGTTATTAAACAGATGCATTTCCAAAGTTAATGAATCCTCCAGAGGTTGTTAAGCACATGTCACTAAACACGCAAGGAGCATTGGATTTTTGAATGGATTTCGGATTTTCCACAGTTGTCATATTTTGTTGTCGACGTTTCGAGTCTGAACCTAGACTCATCATCAGGACAAATTGTGTGGAGAAAAGAGGGAATTCGGTAGGCATAAATATGAGAATTGCAGGAAGTGAAAACAATGGCCGACTCTTTGTTTTCTCATTTATAATTTAATTTTTATTATTGTTATTTAAACCCTTTGTTTTCAAAATTTACTAACTAAATTGTTATACAAATTTTCATATTTAATATTAATGTTTTATATTTTTGTTTTATTAGTAAGCATTATTATTAAATTATTGTGCATAATTATTAAATTTGTTGTTAATTAAGTAATGTTTTATGTAATTTCTTATTTGTTATATGTTGGTTGTTTATAATTTAAAATGGGAAACTCTATTTATGTTGCTTATAAAGGTTTTGATTATTATATCTTTTTATAAATTTATATTTAATTATTGATATAAATATTTATTTGTTTAATCATAGTTCATTAATGCTAGCATTATTTCTAATGTTATTAATATTTAGTGTTTTTGCATTTATTATAATTCTTTATTACCTTTTTGTGTATATTTATTATTTACTTATTTAATATTTCTTGATAGTTGTTAATGCATATTTTTATTTATGCTAAAAATAAGATTAAGATATTTATTAATGCTCCTATCTATATATATCTTTTTATTATTGTTATCATATAAGTGATATTAATTTTTATTTGATGTTGATTATGATATCCATATTACTAATTTGTATTAATATTATTGCTTCTATGCTTTTTTATACCCTATAGCTATCATTTAATGCTTTAATTAAAATAATATAATGTTTTTTATGTATTATTCTTAATTATTCTATTTGATTATATTTGTTTTTAGATGATTATTCTGATTATTTATATTATAATAACTATTAGGTTTTTTTTATTTATCATTGAAATTCTACTCGTCTAGGAATCTAAGGGGCAGCAAGGTTAATTTAATTATTATGAAAGGGTCAAGAATTTCTAACAAGGTTATTAAGATTATTGGCGGGGGTTTAGCAAGGGGTTCCAATTTTTGCTAATCTCCATGCCCCCATCCCTATTAAGGTTTTTAGGATGCTTAATTATTTCAATGGCTTCTCTAACCTTACGTTTGAATTGGTGTTCTACATTGGCAATGACTTTGGTGTCCTCTAGGCAGATATGATGATTTGTTTTACCTACATGTTCAGCTAGGGCTGAGGTTCGGGTTCTTCCGATGCGGATGTCAGCACTATGTTCTTTGAGTCTAATTTTAACGGATCTACCAGTTTCCCCTATGTACTGGTCCCCACAAGAACACTTGATGATGTAAACTCCTTTTTGCTGAAGTTGTTCCTGGTTGTCCTTAACAGATCTCATTCTTTGTTTAATGGTAGACAAGGGCTTGAAGGCAGTCTTTATGTTTTTCTTATTGAGGATCTTAGCTATCTTGTCAGTGACCCCTTGGATGTAAGGAAGGCAGGCATTGGAGGTCGGGGTTTCTTGAGTCTTGTTTCTATTGCTGTCAGATTTAGCTTTTTGAATGGCTTTGTATATGTTTTTATTGCTGTACCCTAGTTTGGTGAAGGCTTTTTTAAGGTAAGAAATTTCTTCATCGGTATGGTTTAAATCAGAGATTCTATAGGCTCTAGTGAAGAGGGTTTGTAGAACCCCCATTTTTTGGGCAGGGTGGTGATGAGAATCGGCATGAAGGTAGTTATCTGTATGGGCCTTCTTTCTAAAAACTTTGTGACCTATGGAGCCATCCTCTTTTCTTATGATGAGAATGTCTAAGAAAGGAATGCAATTATTTTCTTCTACTTCCATGGTGAATTTGATGTCTTCAGACAAGCTATTGAGATGATCCAGGAACTTGTTTAGCTCATTCTCGCCATGAGGCCAATTGACACTGGTGTCATCTACAAACCTAACCCAGGATTTGGGTTTTAATGGGTAGGAATCCAGTGCTTTCTTTTCGAATTTTTCCATGAAAAGGTTTGCCACTATTGGTGAGAGAGGTGAACCCATAGCGACACCTAAAGTTTGTTCAAATATTTCGCCCTGGAAGGAGAAGAAGGTTGAGCGAAGACAGATTTCGGCTAATTTTGCAGTCTGGGGATCTGCTACTTCTTTGACTACCTGGATAGCTTCATCTAGGGGAATTTTCGTGAAGAGTTGTACTACGTCAAAACTCACGATTTTATCTCCTGGTTCTAGCTTGGTGTTTTTAATGCGATTAACAAATTGATTGGAGTCTTTAATGTAAGAGCTCATCCTTCCCACTAGCGGGGACAGAATGCTAGCTACGTACTTGGCTAACTCATAAGTGGGAGATCCTATGGTGTTGACTATGGGTCTAAGGGGAACATCTTTTTTATGAATTTTAGGGGCTCCATAGATCCTGGGGGTGATTTCACTGTTAGGAGTTAATCTCTTTTTTATTTTATCATCTAGGCTGGTTTCTTTAATGGCTTTCTTTACTAGGTTGGAGATTTTGGAGATGGGGTTTTTTTCTAGCTTTTTGTAGCTCCCACTATTATAAAGGTGGTCTTTCATTTTGCTGATATAATCTTCATAATCCATAACTATAGTGGCGCCTCCTTTATCAGCTTTTAAAATGACTATGTCTTTATTATTTCTGAGACTTTTTAGGGCATTAAGGTGATCCAGGCTCAGGTTTCTTCTTGGGGGTTTGGCTTTTCTAAGGATAACAACAACCTCTTGCCTGATGAGTTCTTTCTCATCATCTTTGAGGTTCTTAATTCCATCTTCTAGGTTGCAAATGATTTCTTCATTGGGAATTTTTCTAGGGGCTAAAGCAAAGTTAAGACCTCTGTTAAGGACCTCCATTTCTTCCTTCTTCAACTCATACGAAGATATATTAACTACCTTTCTATTATCTGCGATACTGATCCTGGGGTTATTTTCTATTTTGCCCTTATCTATCATGCTATCGGGACTGGTGCTAGTACACATGCTTTCTATGTTTATTATGTCACATTTATTACTAACTAAATGCTTATTAACTATTGTTTTATTTCCCATATTATCATTATCTACCGAGCTATCTATGTTTATTTTATCATTTTTAACACTAATAAATAAAAAACCTAATAATTATTATAATATTAATAATCAGAATAATCATCTAAAAACAAATATAATCAAATAGAATAATTAAAAATAATACATTAAAACATTATATTATTTTAATTAAAGCATTAAATGATAGCTATAGGGTATAAAAAAAAAACATAGAAGCAATAATATTAATACAAATTAGTAATATGGATATCATAATCAACATCAAATAAAAATTAATATCACTTATAATAGATAACAATAATAAAAAGATATATATAGATAGGAGCATTAATTGAATATCTTAATCTTAATTTTTAGCATAAATAAAAATATGCATTAACAACTATCAAGAAATATTAAATAAGTAAATAATAAATATACACAAAAAAGGTAATAAAGAATTATAATAAATGCAAAAACACTAAATATTAATAACATTAGAAATAATGCTAGCATTAATGAACTATGATTAAACAAATAAATATTTATATCAATAATTAAATATAAATTTATAAAAAGATATAATAAACAAACCTTTATAGCAACATAAATAGAGTCCCATTTATAAATATAAGCATAAACATATAACAAATAAGAAATTACATAAAACATTACTTAATTAACAACAAATTTAATAATTATGCACAATAATTTAATAATAATGCTTAATAATAAAACAAAAATATAAAACATTAATATTAAATATGAAAATTTGTATAACAATTTAGTTAGTAAATTTTGAAAACAAAGGGTGTAAATAACAATAATAAAAATTAAATTATAAATGTGCAAACAAAGAGTCGGCCATTTGTCTTCACTTCCTGCAATTCTCATATTTATACCTACCAAATTCCCTCTTTTCTCCTCACAATTTGTCCTGATGATGAGTCTAGGTTCAGACTCGAAACGTCGACAACAAAATATGACAACTGTGGAAAATCCGAAATCCATTCAAAAATCACACCACAGTAATCTGCAATCTAAAAAAGCATTGGATTATCCAATGCCCAACATAAATAATCAAGTAATAGTCATGGATAATCTTGATGGAAAATTTATGGATTAAGCACGATGGGATAATCGAGGTGAAGTAAAAAGGGTTTCATATGGTAACAAAATTTCAAACAAATGAGAACCTAGTACACTTGAGGTATCCCTCAAGTAGGTGTGCAATAGAAAATTATTGTTGAATAGTGAAATTGGAATTATAAAGGGACCAATATAATAATCACGATATAAAGGTCTAAAATACGATAACGACTTATTTAGAGAATATGGTAGAGAATAAAATAGATTTTTAATGGCAGGAGTTACATAACATAAAGGAATAAACAAAAGTTGTGTTCTACCCCAATCCCAAGAACCTCACATTGAAGTGGATGTCAGTTGTATAAAAATTATCAATAAGAGAGAGTTAACATTAGGGTTTTTGAAGAATAAGGAACTCAAGTTATTTTTCTATGTATTATGATTTAATTCAATTCGTTTAGTAGCAAGTATGCAATAGTATTCATCAAAAGATAAACACTACTAAATTTTCATATGACTTTTCACTAGTAACTACATACTAATTCTTCATTCTTCCATGGTAACTAATTATCTTTTCTCACCATTGGGTTTGCTCTGCTTGACCACATTGGATTTACAAATCAAGAGAGAAAATTTATATGCTTATATTTTAGTTCAAAGAAAACATGGTGTTCTCAAGTATTTGGTCAAAGAAATCATGCAACAAGGAAGGTAGGTTTAAGGTCTGGATTCTTCCCACAACATGGTAAATAATTTTGATCGCTACCACTCCCAAAGACCATAACTCGATACTCCAAAAGACACAACTCCTTTCAATAAATGAAGGGAAAAAATACAAGTCTATACATAAGTGCATAATAGTTTGTTCAGTGTTTGCACCTTGGTATACAATATTTATATATTGATGAGAGATCGAATGGTGATCCGAGGGCCTTAGTGGGAGCCAGATCTCTTTTAAAACGCTATATTTGTTTTTATCTGGTACGTTATCTGAAAGCATCGGGATCACCGTATGTGTTGGGTCTGCTTTTTGCATGCAAGTTCGGTATTATATATATATATATGTATGTATGTATGTATGTATGTATGTATGTTCTACCTCCATAAATCTCTGCGAGGGTATCCATGCTTTCCACCATCAAACTATTGCACGATATGTTTCGATTATAATCCATTTATGATTCCCATTAGAGTAGTTCGGGAGATGGGGTTATGTACCTTCACATGATGTCAAAGATCCTAGGCCCGATCTCCAACTAAGGGTTAGTCTGAATATACAAGTTACCTGTCATTGACTACTCTACATAGGTCGAGAGTCAAGCTTGTATCCTCTGGAAAAAGATTATGTCGGTTTTCTTGACTATCGACTACCAATGGGACCCATTGCATGAGGTCAGGTTCATGACCTGTTCCCTCCTAATGATTATGTTTGTACCTAACTTCTTTGAAAACCCGATTACGATGGACGTGACTAGCAAGAGCCCAACTTTCAAATCCACAAATCGATATTCATTTTACAAAATCAATTTTTCGAAATTTAGAATAATATTATGCTATAATTATTGTATCTCTACGCACCAAACTGGCACATTTAGCACATCCTTAGTTAAACTTGAACAATGTAATGAGATTTATAAAAAAATTGGAAATTGTTACAAAAAGCCCAACTGTTATTATAGCTAAAATATGTCATGTCTTGAGTTACAGTCATGATAATGAATTTAGATCCCTTCAATCCAAGATCCACTCCCTGATCTTTATCCAAACATTTAAACAAATTGTATATATGTAGTCTGGGCTATGAAATCCTATGGATTGTGTTTCAGTCCATAAATTTTATAGTGAAATAAGACAAAATACAAACTTCAACTCAAAAATAATAAAAAAACAATTAAAGAACCATTATAATAATTTAGACAATGTAATTTAGAATAATGTTTTTAAAAATTAAATAGCTTTTATTATTTGTTGTCCCTAGACTCTAATTAATTAATTGTTGTACCGTAGTGAAACATTGATTGGTGAACATGATAGGCATAGTACGGGATCCCATTATATCGCACATGTAGGGTGACGTCCAGATACAGCGGCGGGCTGACGTTTTTTCAGCAAAACTATAATGCTAACTATATAAATCGAAAAAAATTCATCAGCACACACAAAATAATAGAGCTCTATTGATCATATATATCACTAGGCAAGTAGTGACATAATAAAACAATTCACAAATTTAAATATTATCTTTGTAAATATATGTTTCCCCTACTTCCTTAGCCATATAAAACAATAAGAAAGCATTCCCTTAAATTTAAGGTAATAACTTTATTTTTACCAATTGAATTTACTTTCATTCAAAGTTTTATTTCCATATTATTAATGTCTATTTATATAATGAAATGGTTATAAGTAGAAAATGCATTATTTAAAAACTATATATATCTATGAAGGCTACTAGTTGACATTGGGTAATGTGAAAAAAGAGACCTATAACCCAAGTTCCAACCGAGATAAAATATTAGTTTATTTTTACAGTTTTTTTAATTTAGTTTTAATAATTATATATAGATATTCTAACATTAAATTTAGTTGATAACTCATACAAATTTTTATAAAGGTATATAGTGTCTTTTTCTATTTTGAAACATAGCTTCTAATATTTTAATTTCATTATCAATAATTATTGAGTAGAAAATATTTATTTAGTTTTGACATAATATTCTAGAATATTCTTAGTCATATTTATAGATTAAATATTGAGATTTATCTCTAAAGTAGTTTTGTTCTTTCTTCACTTTTAATTAAATTGATTAGTTGAAAAAATGTGTTATGAGCATGTGTCATATAAACTATGGCACATAGTATTATGTTGCAAGCCTCTTATCTGAGTGTAATATTTGAGGAAAAGTTTGCACCCTCAGAGATTTAATCTCTCTAGGAACTCAATACATCTAGAGTTAAGATGGATCTAGGATGGTTTGAAACATATAAGCTAACTAGATCTAACAGTTTACTATTACCAGTTTAATATCATACAAAGTGAGAAAGATTATTTATCCCAAGATTTAACTTTGCTCTAGATAAAAGCTTTTCAGATAAGAATGGGCTACATTAGAGAAGAATACCACATGCAAAACCATGGGTTGTGAAAACCTGGAGCCTAGAAACCTCTATCCATAAATTTACTATTTTATCTCAATTTTATTTTAATTATTAATTATTAATTTATTTTATTTCTTAATCTTTTTAATGTAATTTTGTATTTAGAGAATAATACAATGGGCTATGAAATTTATTGTTTTATCTCAATTTATTTTAACTATTAATTTCTTATTTATTTTTTTAATTTATATTTATTTATTTAAACTTTATTTTATTATGTAATTTGAGCAATTATAGCCTTACATTTAAAAAATATTCACATTTAACATCTAACACTTACATATACGACATCTAATCCTACACATCTCCCCTCTCATGGAATAATTCTTAATAATATTAAAATAATTTAAAAGAAAATAATAATTTGGCTAATTTTTGAAAATTTAAAAAAGTACAATTTGTGATGTCTATGGGCATTGAAGCTATTTTTCATATTTTTGAGTATTCAATGAGGTATTTCCATTCAATTTTCATAAATTTGTATTGGTAAGAGACTAAGTTCAATGATTTATTACCATGGAAACATGCCAAGTTATTGCTACGAAATTATGAGAAAAATATGATTAATTTTAAATGTTTGCAAAATAAAATTAATGATACTTTAATTTACAACTAAAAAGAACCTTAGAGCCCCAAATCCAATTCATATTGTAGTCCAAGCCATTGTAAATATTGAAAAATGATCAAAGAATGTAACACATTATTTACAATTAATGTAAATTTAAATGCCACATTATTATTTCTTATGACATATTAGTAGAATTGAATATATAGATATAGATATTAATTAATTAATAAAACTTAAAATTTATATAAATTCGTAGGGATAAATAACACAATTACTTTAATATAATAAAATTTATTAAAAATTCAAAAAAAATAATAAATTGAATGCATATTTTCACTCACACACCAAACAAAAATTAGCAAAATAAAATTACTAAAACATTGTTTTACTTTTCTCGACTATTTTATTCATTCATTAACTCTATATGTCGCATCACACCAATTACCAGACTCAGAAAAATGGTAAATAATTAATAACATAATCGCGTTGCGAACTTTAGCATATCTCTCATTCGATATTATATTAACCACCACTGCGTATGAACTTAATAAGAACCTGAAAAATAAAATGATCACATTAAAACTGATATGTATATTTTAATTACAACTATTTCAACTATACTAAAATAAACCACTTACAAAAACTATTTCAACTATACTAAAATAAACCACTTACAAAAATAATAATGGGTTCGAAATCACAAATGCTATGCAGGGACTACAAATCAGAAACGGTAAATTTTATACACCCACGCATGATTCATTTCTGAAATAAATAAGAGATCGGACCACCATTAGTA
Organism: Pinus taeda; assembly: GCA_000404065.3. Taxonomy (NCBI): domain Eukaryota; kingdom Viridiplantae; phylum Streptophyta; class Pinopsida; order Pinales; family Pinaceae; genus Pinus; species Pinus taeda. The sequence goes on from APFE030165720.1 coordinate 10,330, forward strand.
CCACTCACAAAAATCTGATCACGCCATGCTGCAACAGACGTGATAATGGAAAAACGCCCCTCGACGAAAGCAATAAACTTCGAAAGGTTCTTCTGAGCATCATAATTTTCCAGTTGTTCGACATCGATTGCGTACAAATTCCTACCTGTAGAGCAAAATTTCTCACAGCATCCTTTAGGTATATTTGAAATCCACATGTATTCCAACATGTTCCAGTACCCATCTTCGCATCAAAAACTTCGGCACTTATGTATGCTGGAGGATGTAAATCCTACCCTCGTTGGTTCCACCTATTACCATAAATTTTCTCTGCATGAAAACTCTAGATTTTTCGCGGTTTTGACTCACGGAAGGCAATATTGTCCAGGTGTATTCTTCCACATCGTAACTGTTGCAGTAGCCAGTGTTTCCATGCTCATCATTACCCCATTTGACCAAGATAAGTCCCACGCATAAAAGAATGGACCACACAATACATAGGCTCCATGGTGCCATTCGCTCCGTTGAAAAGCTTCGAATCTGCTGCACCAGCACCATCTTCCTGCTGGACGCTGTTATTGCAGACCTTTCCTCCTGTATCGTTTCTGAAGTGTTCGAGGCTTCCCATTACTATCTTTTCAATCAGATAATTGCCATTCCTTGGTGAATCCACCAAACAGTAATGGAAAAAACTGGTTGGTGTAACAGGTCAACCTACTGTGAAACTGTTCTTCCAGGGAATTGCAGCTCTACGTCAAAACCAGTGATCGATCAATGCAACAACAACATTTAGACCCTGCATCAAAACCAACAGTAGCAGAATAGCATATTAGCTATGCTATTGCAGAAATTCAGTATACATTTAGACAAAAATGAATTTTAAAAATCGAAGGCGTAATTGTCCAGCAAGGCCCATAAGAAAAACACCAAGAAGCTAACCAACCCGGCATGGACATTCATGCAATGCTTTGTTGAGCGCGCTCAAGTTTCAAATTTGAAACAATGCTTTGTTGGGCGCGCTCAAATTCCAAATTTGAGATAGACTGTGCCAGACACGGTAGGCTTCATTTAATGGATTAATTGAGTTGTCCCGCTTGGACAGTGGCGGCGGCTCTTGTTCCCTGGGCGCCGAAGTACAGGATCGCGGCATCAATTGATATATGACATGATGGGCATGTGATATATGGGCACGAGTAATATGTATGATGCACATGCTCTGCATTTCAATGACCGTCCAGATGGATGGCATGATCATATCATGAACAGCAACGCCTATCTCCTATTAATCGGAAACTGTTAGCCGAGAAATGCCACATGGATTGACAGTGAGACAGCCCGATGTCAGAACTCGTGTCCCAAAACTGTACCTCTATAGCATTTATAATGCTATAGAGGTGGAAATAGGATTCGCCTAACCAAGTTCGAAGATTGCATGATTGATAATTTAATGCTGAACAATGACATGGCCCATGGTTTTTTGCCCTAGACATTCTTGACGAATGGCGATTGCTTTTGAATTTGGATTAAAACTATGGGAAAATTTTCCACGACACCCTATACAATTATGGCAATAAAACCACATAATTCATTCATATAATAGTGATAAAAATGATTCTACGTACACCCAAACTCCTGCTAAGGATGGGTAGACCAGTACTCTAGAATTGTCATACATATTTCCTGTGTATGGATGATTCTGAAGATCTTCAGAGAAACCACTGCATAAAAACACGAATCATACAAATAATTAATACCAGTAAGACGTCATCCCACCACCGCATATAGGGCTAAAAAATTGGGACATGGAGTCATATCTGACCATCTAATAAAATTTAAAAAAAATATTTAAAAAAATAAAAGTATTCATAAGTTTAACTTTACACAAGAAGATTTAAAATATTATACCTTCAAATTAATACACCAAAATGGATGTTATATGCCCCTGAGGGACATAATAAGTGTGAACCAGTGGTAATTTATATTTTAGAGGGAACTTTATATTTTGTGTATCTATTTTGATATCAAAGATATACTAAGTTTGAACCATGAGGTGATAAGTTATTATTGATAGTGTATATTTCAATGACACAATGACCATATAGATATTGTGCATGTAACATAGCTTTCATGTTTTTAAACACATTTTTCTATATAATATGGCATGTTACAAGTAGTAACAAAAATGGGTGTTAATTCATTCTGTTGCAAGATCACATCCTAACAAGTTGCTAACCATGTTAAAAACAAGTCTATCTATAAATACCATATCAACAATGGAATATCCATTATCTAAAGGGAAGGAAGACGAATAGTAGGGGAAGCAATATGAATGGTGCACAACCTTCTTAACACATAACCAACCTACCATGATCTATAACAACCTCAAGCCATTGAAAAGATTAGGTCATACTTAGTGAGAGACCTGTGGGCGTCGAGCGAAGTTGTTAGCTTATATTAATCAAGTTTCAAGTGCTAGTTGGAGGGAACCTTCCTTCCCCTTCTAAGTAAAACCAAGTGGGAAAATTCAATATACATACATTAAGAAGTGGAATTCTTTATTCTCGAGCCTTCCCAATAGGGATATTTTCCATGACAATGAATGAACGCTTATCTAAAGAAAAAATATGTAGAATATTGTGTGTTTTTAGTTAAATTAGTTCCCTGAGAAGACATTTAGATGAATATGTGATTTAGATAGTGGCTCATTCTCTAGTATGCATGTTTTTAGGTAGAATGATGGGTGTGAAGTCATTATGTGAGTGTATAGAAAATGAATGGGAAGCCATTCTTGGATATTCCTCAGTTTCTTAGCTAGAGGCTAGTTGAGTTTCCTTTTCTATGTTGAGTGTGATTTAGAGAAAATGATCATAGACATGGTGAGGAATGATGAACAATGCCACTATCAACAGTTTACTAATTTTAAATATAAGATAAGGTTAATAGTGAGTTAGAATTGATATAAATTTATCTTCAAAAAATATTGACGAATGATGCCACTATCAACAATTTACTAATTTTAAATATAAGATAAACTAGTGAGTAAGCATTTATATAAATTTATCTTCAAAAAATATTTATTTTTCCCCTTCCCATGATGAATGTCCTTAAAAAACTCCTTATTGATTATTTTCATAAAAATATATTTATATATCTATATGGTTGTTTTATCACTTCCCTCATTAGAGAGAAAAACACACAAAATAGACTTGCTTCCTTTATTAGAGAGAAAAACACGAAAAATGGGCTTTCAACAAAGACACAAAAATTGTGACTAATTGAAATGAGTTAAGATAATTGTAAGTATTTTTGGTAGGTTTTATGCCAAAACTCTTGATAATGGAAGCAATAAAAACGATCACTATCATTGGTAGCACAGTCCCTTGTATTTACAAGTCTAGTGAAGCTAACATCTTTGGGAACAAAATCCATTGTTGAGGAATCTCGGTCTTATTCCACACATTGTAAGCAATAGAGTAATTTGATTATAATCACTTGATTATAATAGAGGGCAAGATTTTTTCCCTTTCTCCAGTTGAATCATATTTGTGACAACTACATGTGACAAATTTCATAGCTATGGGTGATAGCTTGCATGAAACAAAACATATGTATGTCTCAATTGCAATTGTGTGTAATGTTGTTGGGAAAACTGTATGTGTTTGTGAAAATTTTGGTTGAACGAATGGGAAAACAATATAGCATTTAATATAGGGAAATAATGCTAAGTTAGATATAGGATTAATCCACTCAAATCAAAAGTTTCATTGATCATTATGCAAATATTAACTTGAAACCTAAGTGAAAACTTAAGCAATCCTTTTATGAAACAAAACACCTCAATATAAGACCAAATAAGAGGTAAAATTTCTTATTGGCCATTACAAAAATGTGGATATACTTAATTCATTTAGAAGAAAGTTTCATATATTTTAAAAATTTCGGATAAAAATACACAAGTTTTTGTTTTGCATGCAAATTAATCAAAATGATTACAAGGTGATTACTATAGTCCATATAACCCGAAGATAAAGTACTAATAAAATGAGTATTAATCGTTCATGGAAAAGTCATATTGACAATAGTTCAATAACATAAAGATATATATTTTTTTAAAACATCACCACCAAAATATGACAATAAATGAAGTAATATTGTCTCGATATTTTAGAAGATCATTAATTTTAGTGGTTCATAACTTCAAAGAAAAATATAAAGTATTACTAATTAATAGGATAATATTTGCTTCAAATATTATTAGTAATATTTTAAGAATAGAAAGATGTGGAAAATAGGATTGCTTTTGAAGTATAAGAATTAAAATGTGAACTAGTAATTTCAAATAATAATAAGAAATTAAACAAGAGTATAAAGATGTCAAGAAAAATTTCGAAAATAGATTATTACAAAAATATGAAGAAAACTTATTTTAATTAGAGTTTACTTTTACGAAATCAAGAAGTTAATAATCAAGAAAAAATTCAAAAATTCATTAGAAGAAGCAACTCATCAACAAACATTAATCAATCAAGTTCAATTGAAGATGTTTATTGAGGCTAAAGTTCAAACCATGGATAAGGGAACTATGAAAGACACAATACAAAATGAAAAATCAAGTGAACATCTATCTATAGTCGACAAGCCATTAATTAATAAAACAACACTTACATATCTAATTATAGTTGACTCTCCACCTATCACCATTGAAGATCCTTATATATTAGAAGGAAGTTCAACTATGAAACTATATCATCATCCAAATCACATAATTTCTCGCACATATAAAAATTTAATTCACATTTTTAAATAATTGTATAATAATTTAACTCATTTTCAAGGGTATACCAAGAATTTAGTCGGAAAAAATATTAATAAAATACCACACCATACAATTTTATTTAAAAACAAATGTATGCGTTGACCCTTTTACAATGTGCAATGTGGTACCTTCATTAAACATTTTGAAGATCATAACATTCAATTCTTTTCCAACATGATAGCATAAAAAAGAGAATTAATTGAAAGCTTTATAAACAATAACAAAAACATAACCTTTCTAGATAATTATTTGAATATAAAGCATATTTGAAGGGGATTCTATCACCTAAAAGCTATTCACTTGTGAAAATTACACAAGTTCACTAAAATATACCAACAAACAACATGTTTTCCACCCATTTCACTATATTTCTCACCTCCACTAGACTAACTTGAGATAAACTTGGATTTGACCCATTAGGTTTATTGCACTTTATTAGGGATAGTCAATGTAGGTCCATCACTAATAAAGTGACTTTTTGCAATATTGTTACTATTGATGTTTCCCTCAAACCTACACCCACTCGTAAAAACCACAAACTTGATTGTTTCCAATTGGAATTTTTTAGAAAGCATAAGTAGTTATAAGTAGAAATTTCTAAACTATTCTTAGCCTTGATATGGTCATTTAACCACTATTTTTATGACGGTGTCAAGAGGGTTTAACAACTACTTTTTCTATAAATAAGGGCTTAAGGCCTCTCCATTCATTATCCATCCATTCATAGTAGGTAAATACTACCAAAATTACACCAAACATATTGAGGACCCTTTCCTTTTTATAAGTACTTTGGATCTTCATGATACTTGTTCAACCAAATGAGGAAGGGATCTACATAAACGAGGGAAGCAAAAAATCATCCCAATAAGGAAACATTGAAGTAATTGATTCAAAAAGTCTACTCGACAAGTGATTTCTTTGTATTTTCCATTCGAAATGAAGGTATTCTATACATTCTTTCAAACTGTCTATTTGTGTTTATAATTGTAGTTTGTTTGTTTGATTTCCTTTCACATGAGTAGACTATATTTTAAAGCATTGTAAGGCCTATTTGTAATCTGGTTTTCATGTTTTTTTTAACATTTTTCTAGATCTAATTCATTGCTAGTGGATGAGGGTCAACTGTACACCTTTGCAACAATTTACCACAAACATGGGAGGGAATGTAACATAGAGAAATACATCTAAATTTGATACTAATAGTCATTGTTTAGAATGAATGAAATAACCAAAATTCACATATCTAAAACATATGTCTATTCAAGTATGTGATCATTTAATGTATACTGATACATGTCACATGTTATTGTAATAATCTCCCAGATTATATATTGAATACATTAATTAATTGTATATGGATTTCTCACCGTTATCCTATTTATTTTAGATATTAATTATTTGAAAGAGTCTGACTCACTACATCTTACCACTTAAAGGTATGGATTTATAGATGTAATATTTTATTCTTATAATATAATCTCTTTTATTTTCTCCCTCCCCCATATTTATTTGTGTTGGTTTAATGTTATTTACTTCAACACATTGCTTTCTCTCGTTGAACTAATCAAATAGATCTAGAAGGGTTTGTGCTTATTTTTATAAGTGAGATCTAAGTATTTTCTATTGTAAAGTAGGGAAGGTGAGTTTTTATTACCTTATGGAAAATATTATTGTAGCTAAGACTCATTCTCTTGCTTTTCTAGTTAAGTTTTTTAATGATCTTATGTAGGGGCATCTACTAGTAAAAATCATTTTTGGCCTTTTTAGGTCAATCCATTGACCAAAACAAATTGGTTTCCTTAATTTTATTTAATTTGTAATATTTTCCTAAATTATAATCAAGAAGGAATCTATATTAATAGAGAGGATAACATAAGTGTCATTTAGTTGCTATGTAAAGGGATAGACTTAAAAAAATTAAAAATTTGTTAGATGATCCAACAAAATAGATTGAATTTGTTGAGTTTGGTACAAGGTCTCTATGTAAGAGATTTTAAATGTAATTGAGAGAGTTAGGGAGACTAGAGATAGTCGAGTGCGTGAGTGAGGCATCACAGTGAAGAGGTCTAAGAAGACCAAGAGGATGGATGTGCATCCAACACTGTAAATATAATCTTTCCTCTTTCAAATAATATCTCTATTTGTATATTCTCTGTGATACTATGTGAATTCATGTTGTAGTTGAGTGTAGAGCAGATCAAATTTCTTATTTCATGTAGAATAGATTCATTATTATAAGGTGAACCGGTCCTGATTCTAAATTAGGTTCAAGTTTAAGGAATCGTATATTGAATTTCCAATTCACAATCATCAGTTTGAATTGAAAAGTAGTTTGAGGGATTTAGACCAAACGATTCCAAGCCTTAAACAAATCCAAACATTTTCCTTTTAATAAACCCATATTTTTTTCAAAGTTCATCAATTGACATGAACAAGAAAGTGTTTGTCATGGATTATTGTGACCACGAGATATCGAGGTTGAATCCAATCACACATCTTAAGAAGGAGTTAGATCTTGGATACCCAGATAAAAGCACTAGCCATGTTGGAAAACATATCCAAATTATGTGTTATAAAAAATATCCAAGTGAAGGGAGGTATCTGAACCAAAAATACATCTAGATAAGTTAAGATATATCTCGATCATCTGGAGCTATGAACTATGGGAAATAATAAATCCATCTAGATTTTGAATTGTGCACGACTTTGGTGTTTCCACCTTAAATTTGAGAGTTGAGGTTTAAACAAAGCACAATTAGTGCCAAACTGTGAGTTTGAAGCTAATCACGACTACTTCCACGCAGAATTGTAACTACAATGTGAGTTATTTAGATCTCTCAAAAGAACTTCGAAGAGCACCAATCCACTATTAAGGGAAAGACCAGTAAAAAGAGACTGAAGGACATCATGATATTTCAAGGAGTGCAAGGTATATATATATTTGTTCTCTTGTATTTCTTCACACCCTCTCTTATTTTCTTTCTTTCTTAAACTAGTAGAGTAAACATATTTCTTATTATATATCACTAGCCTTCTAATAAGGTAGAAGGGGTCAATTAATATATCTACCATGAAATTTTTTTTTAACAAAAAAATGAAACTCCATTGGGGGAACCTTCTTTTATTCTTGCAAAAAAATCCCATCCTCCCTTTTTAATACTTCAATAGGGATCATATAGAGCTACCCACTATTCTCTTGTCCATTCTTATTGGTTGCATAAGGTCTTAGTGGGAATATTCACGATGCTAGAATATTAGACGACTTCAAGGGGTTTAGGTGGAAAGAGGGGTCTCTCTTACTCATATTCTCTTTGTGGATGGTGTTTTACTATTTTGTTATGGCACTATAATGGAATGTCTTAATCTTAAATAATTTTTTGGACCCCTATTCTTTTCCAACTGGTATGGAGATTAATATGGGCAAGTTTACTTTATATACACATGGGATGGATGGTTTTCTATTTGGTATACTTGGAAATTTTTTACCCTTTCAACATATTTCCATTGATGTAGGTATTAGATACCTTGAATTCAATGTAAAAAAAATGATTATGGGAAGGAGGACTGGATATGAATGCATTCTAGAATAAAACATAGAATACAATTTGGTGTAACAATTGGATTTATAGAGGTGGAAGGTTAATATTGATCACATCTATACTTGAGGCCATTCTAGTGTTTTGGCATACCGTAGCTCATATTCCTAACATAATTATAGAGAATGGTAGAAAAAAGTATTTCAATTACTTATGGAAGGAAAGTAGTGAATACAAGGGCTCTCATTTAACTAGTTCGAAGTTGATTACAATTCCGAAGAAGCTAGCGATATGGGGCTTCAAGGATACATATATCTTTGATTTATCTCTAGAATAAAAGTAACTATTGAAGTTGACAACCAAATATAGTCTTTGGAGAATTATTATTAGCCATAAATATATTACTCCGAATTCCTTACTCAACTAGAATAGAATTGAAAGAAACAACATCCATAATGTTTCCAACTAGTATAAAACAATATCCCTATATTTTCCTATTATTGGAAATTAGTTGGCTTATAAATTTGGTTATGGGACTTAGGTAATGATTGGTTATAATGTTACTTTTGGTTGTGGACAAGATGTCTTCCTCCCATAGGAATTTGTAATTCATCTACAAGAGACAATGATATGTCATTTTAATAGAATTGATAGGCCACATGATATCACAATTTGGTCACAAGATTGGCTATTGGCCCAAGATTTAGTTATACCTAATGGATTGAGACTATAATGGGATTCTCTCTTGGTTAAGATAAATAAATATCACATTAGGTTAAGGATATTCCCAATGAACTTAGTTGGGCCATGAAAAAAGTATGAGGAAGTTACATAACTAAATTATGATATTTGTTGGTACAGTCTCCACCTTTTGGGGAGGGAGCTTGGTGGTGGGAAAATTGTGGAAGACCTATTCAAGTGCCTTCTAATTTTCCTTTTTTTATTTGGTTGGTTTTAATGAACGTGGTGTTGACCTATGACAAATTGCAAAAAAGGCACAAAATAAGGTTCATTGTTGTTGTGCAAATATAACGAAGAAATAAATTGACATTTTTTATGATAAAAACATTCGTTATGTAGGTTTGGTTAGACATTAAAGGATAGTTGAGTCTAAGAAATATATGGTTGAAGGGAATTTTGAATGATAACTTGAAGGGATGGTTTAATCAGAGGGACCTGAAGAATTATAGAGTTGTTCCATACTTGGTCACTTGGGGTATTTGGCCAGCTAGAAATTCTTATATTTTTTTAGGATAAATGAATCCCTTCCTTCCAAATAACTACTTAGGTGTTGGCATCATTTTCTACTTTTTAGTCCTAAAAAAAGCTTGCAAGTGATAGATTAGTAAGTGAACTGGTGATTTACAAGTAAACTCCTTGGAGTTTCTTTGACAGGATCTATTAAGGTTGAAGATAGGTTTATGGACTGGTTCATGTGCTCTTTCTCTTAGATTCTCATTACTTTATAGAAAGAAAATATGGATCCATGGAAAAAAAATATTGGAGGGCTCAAAGCGTTGGTTCTCTTACTTAAGCCTTTCTTGAGCAAAGGCATCAAGATACTTCAAATATTTTGGTACTTGGATCTCACCTTCAAATGGACGGAGGATGAAGTACAAATACATAACATAGGTTTACTTCCATTAGATTTACAAATAAAAGATATATCTAATCAGTTTTAGGTGATCTCTTATGCTCATTTTTATAGGGAGCTTAATACTTTGGTACACTCTTTCAAACAAATGATTTATCTAGCCCCATAATCAGAATTTTGAGGCTAAAGTTAGAGAAGGGTCATTAGTGTCCTTAAGAATATTCGTCTACAAGATTATTAAAAATAGTTTTTATGGGTGGGATACTATTTGAATTTATGCTATTAAATGAACAATATTTTAAACCACCTTTTTCTAAGGTGATTACTCGATGTTTACTTTATTAAAAAACCAAAGTTTTATAGTTAAGTAATACTCAATGAGGATGTTCCTTTTATAGAAAAAAAGTTTGGAAGTATATTTTTGTATGCAATATAGTTTAATAGTCTATCACAACTTTACTTTAAGGATTTATGCATATAATGCACAACAAAAGTTATAGTTTGGATTCTATATGCCATTAAAGATACATTTTTTTCCATGGAAAATAAAATGACTAGGTACATGATAATTATCATAGATCACACCATTTTCATAGGTCTACTAGTTCAAACAAAAATAAGTAAATAGTCATATAAACACATGTCTTCTCTTATTGTCATGATTCAAGAGGAAAATAAAGAAACATTCTTATCCATATTATGTAAACAACCAAAGTCTACAATCCAACCTATTTTAGAAGTATAAATATGTAACACTTGAGGGGAACCAACATGTCTACAATCCACCCTATTTTATAAGTATGAGCATGTAACACTTGAGGGGAACCAACATAAAAGGAATAATGATCACCTTTAATTTCTTGAAAGTGTCATTTTTTATCACCTTAAATCCTCTTAAAATCCTCCTAAATGTAAATAGTCTTCTTCCATCAAGTCTATGCAATAGACACTAGATCATCACAATAACAACGTTTCCTTGTTCCTGATTTTCTTGATCAATTAATAATTGTCACCTCCATGAATTGTTTTTCCAATTTGATATTCATGATCTTGTTCTTGATATGTAATATGGAATCTTTCCCAATTACCTTCTTAACCTTTTTCTGTGTAATTTTATCTACCCATTCCCTTAAAAAAATGATCTTGTTGTTGATTGTTAAGACTTCCTTCAACAAACATTTTTTCTTTTTCCCTAACTGACAATGGGAAGAATGAGTTAAAGGAATAATCCTTACCATATTCTTTCCTTAAATCTTAAACATTATATAGTATTTTTAGATTTATTAAAATTAATTCTATCAACTACTCTTCTTTCGAAAGTATTTCCCACATTTAACCAAATTCAATCGTAACTCCTTTACAAGCCAAATAATCATTAATCATGACTTGAAAGATAGAGGTTTAAGAAATATAAAGTCATCTTGAAGTTCAATAACCTAACTTTCATCAACTTTGTTGGCATGTAACTTTGTTGAATCTCTAGGCTTGAGATGCGCGTCTAATAACACCTACAACTTCATCCTTATTCCCATTAAACGTGAAATATTATGTTCATATTTAGGATTAGGAACCTCAATATTTAGGAAATTCCATAGGGATTTCCTATTCAAAAAATTCTATGCATCTAGTACAAACATGCCATGGTGTTGACCATTGAGAACCATAGAATTTTACTTTGAGCTCATATCACCTCTACATAAACTTGATCTAAAAAATTGTGAGTTCAAACAAATTTGATTCTATTTATGTATTCAACCTCTCATGAGAACATATACCATCCATAGTATTCTTATGATGTGATATCTCAATTAAATTCCTTGTAACAATAGAACCAAGCTAGGATTTCAAAACCCAGGATATAACACCATGTTATCAATCACTATAGAAGTAGAAATAACATATATAAGAAGAGTTGGTGGTACTTAGAAACACTATTATGATATTAAAAATCACAATAAAATTATTTCATAATTTTAAATCACATACATGGATCTATAGGTAATTATTTATACACTTAAGCACATGGTTAATCTCCATAAAACATGGTTGATTCAACCAATATTTTTTTGGTGACTGGAAAATCCAGAACTACGTAAGGCTCATTTTCGCCTAATAGGGAGTTAATTTGGGCCACTGCTACTATAATCTCCAGGCATACCGACATTGCCTCACATGCAATACACATGGCTAGTCAAGGTTTTGAACCAACGACATTGCAAGGAGTTCCTTAACAATGCACCATACTACCAATTGATCTACACCCCATGGGTCGTTGATTCAACCAACTTTGATCACCTAGTTAACCCCAATTGGTTAAACGATTCACATTTCATAGCCTTTTTCATATAGTTTATTATAGTTGAGCAAGTTGGGACCACTTAACTAGTCTTATCTGACTAGTCAAAACCCCTCAATTATTTAGTCAACTACTCAATCAATCCACTGGATTACAACAACAATTAGGTTTAATCATAAAGTCCAATAAATACAATGGATTGAGGTTGAGATGAGACTAGTTGGAAAATTTTCTTTTCTATTTGCATGGCCTTACCTGGAATGATACCTTTTAATAATGCATACAACTAGGTGGTAAATTACTTCTTTGTAGTTATGGACCATGTAGACTAATTTTATTGTAAATAATTACTTTCATCATATTTTCCATGATATCTAAACTTCCTTTTGTAATTGCTTTTAAAAATTAATTAAGAATTATTATTATATTCAATGGAAAGCCTTGTTGAAGTTTATGCTATCCAATATGTATATAACTATATTAGTGGAAAATTATTAGAAACCCAAAATTGTGTCATAGACTAGACTTAGGATACAAAGGAATGCATTGTGATCAACTCTAAGTATGTATAGTTTCAAGTGCTATTGTTGGACTTTTTCTTGCATCTTCCAAGAAGTCTCAACCTTGGAATAAATTCTTGCATGGTTTATTTAGTATGGAGACTCTTAATTTATCCCAAAACATTGAAATTTCATCAACTTTCACTAATTTTGTTGATGCATAAATATTTTCCCTCAACTATGCATCAACACTAGAGTGGATAATACCCATGCACACCCCCTTAATTTGGTAAATATTAATAAAAGGATCTCCCTAGATTTAACGTTGATGCACCCAAAACACATACATCCTATGATTGTTATAGAATGTGAAAGTATTCTTCATGTTAAAACCCTAGGAAGAACTATGAACATATAAAAATATCTCCCTCACATGGGGTTAAACATATTAAGTTTGTTAATATTCTCTTAGATAAATCTTCTGCTCTTCAAATAAAGGAACATCCAATTTGTACATTTTATCCATTTCCCCAATTTACTTATGAAGGTTTGAGAACTATAAAATAATTTTGGACTAGAGAAAGTATTGAAAATGAAGGAACAAAAAGAAAGACTTTGGAGCCATTTCATATAACATACATACATACACCTATAACAATAATCATAATTAAAAACTATATCAAATAACCAAAGCTTGCATGTCTAAAATGCATGTGATCATTCAACATATTTTTATACATAACACCACATGTTATTTTAATCACTTTTTACATATATATATATATATATATGGTTAAACACATATAAGAATAATAAGGAAATATTGTATTAATCAAATTCTATGCCTAAAATCACGACATTGTTTTAAGAGTACACAAGAAATTTTTAGTTGGCTAGAAGCTTCCAATAGTTCAAAAAACATATCCTCTATACAATTTATTATCAAAATCACAACACTTCTAAAAGTACCCATATTAAGAAAAATTTCATTTTCATACTAAATAGACTTATAAAGGATTATTGACCAGGCCTTGTAAAGCTATGTGATAAAATGTTGGAGCATCTACATTCAAATAAGGAAAGTTGTAAGCAAGAGAGCTAACGAAGTTGAAAAAAGAGGAAAGAGAAAAAGCACCTTGAACTCGAACATGTTGTAAATTGTTGATTTGGTTTCTTAAGCTATTGATTTCATCCTCCATCTATTGAATCTATTGCCATTTCTCTATCAATAATTCCATGGCAGAGGTCCATTTTGTAGCCAATTGGTGATATTTTAGTGGTAAATGTGCCATGTTGTCATGGAGGTTTGAGATTTCAAAGGAATGGAAGTAAGAAATTTTCCTTCAGCCTGTGAAAGCACGCATTTCCATCCTTACTCAATATCCAATAGTAACTTCCACAAACTAAATAATCATAGCAATCCTAATAGCTATATCTTGGATTTACACTATTTTGGCTTCAAGGACTAAAATGATACACTGTTGTATCAAATTGATCTCCACAAGATAAATAATATCAATGTCTAAAGCTTGAAACCCAAGGCATTTCATTGCAAACCAAAAGGAGGGGTTTCATCGTGTAAATTGTTTCCTAGATTAGTGCCATAATCTACAATATTAAGTTCCCATGATTCGAGGTGTACAACTCCATAACCATCGCCAAGCAAGGAAGGTCTGAACAAAATAATATTATGAGTGATATGAGTTAGGAAGCTTTCATGCCAAAAGATAAATAAGACTTGAACGTGACCCTGGACTTGGACTTGAAGGAATGAGGAAGTGGGACTCCCTTCCATTTATTCGTAGGGTTCCTTCTTCATTATGGATGGAAAGATTAGCCAAGTTATATGTTGTTGCTTTGTTATGTTTGATGAAATTGTTTGCAAAATATTCAATGGAATTGAGACTACACCAAATTCTCTTAAAAATCAAGTTGAATTTGATGTCTAGGGGAAGGATCCAAAATTCTGTTGTCTAATAATGATTTTGAGTCTCCCACTATGATCAATTTGTGAATATGAAGAGAGACAACTTGCATGATTCTTTGAAGCACCGTGTAGGCTTTCGCTTCGTTATTAGAGGCTCGATCTAGAATCCAAAAAGGATAGTTCTATTTGTCCTCCAAGGTGCACTAACATTCCCTTGACACTTGCCACCCTTGGGTTATTCTTGGATGCCCCATCAAAATAGATAACATAATGTGTTTGCGATTTTAGGCATTGAGAGAATTCTTCTGGTGAGTATCTCAACTACCAATTGTTGCCAAGTGAGGAAGGGACTACTATTAAGAGTTTCATATAGAGCTAAGAGAACCATATTTCTTCAATTTTATCTAAAGTATAAGGGCATGAGCATTTAGAATTTTTAGAATTAATATGCTCTTCTCATAAGGAATTTTCCCTCTTTACTACTACATTTCATTGAATTCAAACTTATTGAAAGATGGTCTAATTACAAGCCATGAAAACTTCCCAACAAACAATTTTAGGCAGATCCTACCACAACAACTTGAATAAAGGGTTTCCTAGAACTGATCCCAGATAAGATTTAGACCAAGAGTTAGAGAGCTAGAGGAGATGGATCGACCGCTAATTCAAGTTGAGGAACTAATTCTTGAAGGGTTGCAGATCATACCTTCTTAGTAAATTTGCACTTGAGTAATGGGATATTGAATCATTATTTTATAAATAGTGGGTACATCTTGATGGTCCTTGTATGTCATGCTTAGTTAGATCTTGTTATGAAACCAACTCACAAAAATATAGAAAAGATGGATAAATGCCTTAGAAATAAGTCTCTTCGAGGGGTCAACCTCCTTTACATTACACAAATGAATAATTCTTGGATGATACAAATGACAAGACCTCCTTTCTATATATAGGAGTCTAAGGGGTCATAATATAATCAGAGTCGACATAAAAATAATAATGTAAGGGAACAATAATAACAATTGTGGGCTTCTATGGGGCACAATAATAACAATATGGGGACTACATGGGAACAATAATATAATAAGGGAGTTGTACTACTAATAATAAGGGGTTACACTAGTATTATAAGAACCTAACATGCCCCTCTCCTTCAAAAAGTGTTGTCCTCAACGCTTGAGTAGTTCTTGATGCTTTTGTATAAAATTCTTGTCCTCCCATGTGGAATATTCAACGGGTAAGTTCTTCCACTTGATGAGATACTCTGAAATTTATCGATTTCGTAGCTGTGAGGTTCTTGTTTCTATGACTGCTCTAGGCTCCAATATGATTTTTCCTTCCTCATCAAGTTTTGGCAATATTGTTTGAGCTGGGATCTTCTGCAACTTTTGAATGAGTGGCCACACTTCTTCGTCCTTCTTCCATTCATCCCTTGCTTTGATTATCCAATCTGGTTGGATAATAGAAATAACACAAGATAATGCTTCCACATCCTCATCCTTTCTTGAGAGTGCATCTGCAACAACATTTTGCTTACCTTTTTTGTAGATGATTTCAAAGTCATAACTCAACATATTTGTGACCCATTTTTTCTGTTCTTCTAAAGATAATCTTTGTTCTAAAAAGTATTTAAACTATCATGATCCATTTTTACCTTGAAGGTCTTCCCATTAGGTAAGGTTGCCATTTTTTTAAGTGCATGTAGTATTGCCAACATTTCCTTCTCATAAATAGCTTGCTTGAGATGTAGCCATAAAAATACCCAATTTCATACACCAAAACTTCTTTCACTTCGATGTTGTTCTGCACGTTGTTTCATTCAATTATGCACCAAAGTAGCGTTATCCTTTAAAAGTTGGAGAACTTGTTGTTGATGCTCGATGTGATATTTCACTACTTGAATCTTTTTCTTCTTGATATGTCCTTCTATCTTGAGAGTTTGAGGAGTCATAATTTTTTCCAATGCATTACAAGATATGGTTGGACTCATTTCTTGATGCTCGATGTGATCTTTCACTTATTGAACATTTTTCTTCTTGATATGTCCTTCTGTCTTTATAGTTTGAGGAGTGGTAATTCTGGCCAATGCATTACAAGATATGGTCAGATTCATTTCTTCTTTTTCGATGTGATCTTTCACTTCTTGAACCTTTTTCTTCTTGATATGTCCTTCTATCTTGCAAGTTTGAGGAGTGGTAATTCTTTCCAAAGCTTTATAAGATATGTTCAGATTCATTTCTTCTTTCTCTCAGGTTGGTTCTTGGTGTATATCCTCTTCTTTTGATGTTTCTTGATCCTTTTCTTCCTCCTCTTCATAATCTATGTAAAATAATTTCTTCTTAGCACACTTATGACCTTTAGTGTATTTTCTATTGCAATTGTAACAAAGCCCTTTTTCCGTTTTTTCTTCCAATTGTTGTCATGTAAACCTTGTAGGTTGTGGAAGGCTAGGAGAAAAAACACTTCCATAATTATAGTCATAAGTGGTGGGATTATTTGTTTCCATAATTTTTCTTTCAATTTTTCTTGCCAACCTGAATGCCTTCCCCAATGAATCAGGTTCCCAAAGACGAACCTCATGTTGAATGTTATCCTTTAAAGTCCCTATGAAGACATCAATCCTTTGCTTCTCTGGAATATCATTTACCCTTATATTCAATTTTTGAAAGTCGTTAATGTTATTTGTCATTGACCCCTTTTGTTCGAGATTTATTAATTAGCTAAAGAATGTGTTACTCTTTGTATCCTAATAATGTGCTATCATTTCTTCCGTGAAAATTGACCAAGTGACAAGTGCTTTACGAGAACAAAGCCCTTTATACCATAAAAATTGATTTGGTTCTAAATATAAAGATTCAATATGTACCTTTTGTAACAGTTGAACCTCATGTAGATCAAAATATTGCTCCATATGTAGTATCCAGTTTACCGGATCCTTGCCATCAAACTTCCTCATATCGCCTTTTCTTGATTTTAGGAACTTGATCTTGAAAGGACTGTAACTCGGTAATTTCAGATCTCCAATTTCTTAAATTGTGTCCTGCAGTAGCCCTCTGAGTCCTCTTTCTAACCCCGCAAGTCTGATTAGAATTTTATTCTCCAAGAAAGAGTTATGCCCAATCTCCTAAGATGACCTGATTATATAGTGTTTCAGTAGAGCTAACTTGTACGACGTGCCATGTGTCATTGTTTCAACCTTCAGATCTAAAAAATATATAAAAAAAACTAAAGTCTGTCCTCTTTTTGTAACTTCTTACGAAATTTCAATTTTTTACTTAGAGAGAAAGTTATGACGATTTTCCCAAGATCACATGTTTAGAATGTAATTTGAGAGTCTACAAAAACCCAAACTTCCTCAGAGTATATCTTCGCAAATATAGAGAAAAAATATCTGAGATTTGGACCTGAGGTTCACCAAGATGTCGTCTCAAATGGGTTTTAATTTTAGAGTTCGAAACTTTGTAGAAAAATATTATAGCGAAAATTCCACGATGACCTGTTTGGGATGAAATTATGGAGCTTGCAAAAACCCTAACTTCCTCAAATAATATTTCCAAAAATATAGAAAGACAAGATCTGAAATTCGGACCCAAGGTTCAGACTGATCTCTTCTCAAATGAGTTTTTTTTTAGATTCTTAAACTTCGCAGCGAAAACGTTATAGCGAAAATGCCACGATGACTTGTTTGGAGCGATGAAACCCTAGAATCCAAAGCTCTAATACCAAATGTTATGAAACTAACTCACAAAAAGATAGAAAAGTGATCCAGGTGGATGTTGGTGGCCACCCACCTATCCCATTTGGACCCCCACAATTGTCTCTTCCAACAATGGTAGTTCTCGGATAGATATTTCTAACGAGCTATCATACGCGTCAAACGGAGATCGTATGCCAAAGTTACGACCCTGGGAAATTGATGTACCAATTTACCCAAAACGGGGCCCACAATTTGGCGTTTCATCTTCTAGGGTCGGTTTTGGAATGTGAAGGTTTTCCATTGTTTTTCAATAATAAATAGGCCTTTGAGCCTTATTGTAACACAGTTCGGAACAGTTCAGAGGCATGTAGCCACCACATCTCTTCTCAGAGATAAGCTACCATCGCCCTAGCTGGTTTATTGCCATTTCTGGTTGTAAGCATATTTCGGTATTTTCCATTAATGAAATGGAGTATTATTTCTGTTGCATGTCTTTATTTATGGATATCGCATCTCTGTATTTATGATTATCTCTGTAATCTATTGCGTTCCTGTTTAAATCCGGATCAATACTAATGGTTCGAGCATAGAGTAAGAGTCTGAGAGTATTGGGTCGTAGTAGTAGGAAGAGGCTCTACCGCTGAGTGCGCAAAGGCCTAGTAGAGTTTGCAGCTGAGTGCGCAAGGCAGTGTCGAGTCTGTAATCTTGTTTGAAGAATAATAAAGAGAAGTTGATTCTTATTTCTATGTATCTATTTGTGCATTGCCTTCTTTACACTTATATTGTTTTAGTTATCGTGCACATTGATATGATTGTTGAATATAATCATTAGTCTTACACAAATAAGTTAAGTAATCGGGTAATAATAGATTGAATAGCAAGGAACTTGGGTATTATACGGGTTGAACCCCGAGTAGGGCTATGTGGAAGCAGCATGGCAGGTTGCGAAGGAATAACAAGTGCGCATAGCGACGTGCACGCAGGGTCAAACCGCAGACCGCCAAAAGCTCATCAGACATCCCCAGGGTGCGGAAACCTGGTTCTAGCACCCTCCCATACTACTTCAGGTGAGACCTCAATCCGTGCTCCGCGGACTGTTGCCAAAAGGGCGAGTAGTACCGGGATTTTCTTGGCTAAATCACCTCTAAACCTTGGTCGGGTCCATACAAGCCAACATGTTTCATGCTCATGTCGCTTCTTTGCTTGTACTTTTTCATGCTTCACATGTTTATCTGTTCGAGAAAAAATCTCCTCGCATGTTCATCCATTCGTGAAGAAATCTCCTCGCATGTTCGTCCGTTCGCGAAAAAATCTCCTCGCATGCATCGTCTGTTCACGAAAAAATTTCCTCACATGCATCATCTATTCATGAGAAAATATCCTCGCATGCATCATTCTTCCATCTGTTTGTGAAAAAATCTCCTTGCATGTGCTCTCCTTGTCCATCCCATCCGTCGTCGCATCATGTCTTATCCATGTACCTATATCTGCAATCACTCATGATGAGACAACATCAAATCCATAAACTTCCTAGTCTACCATGATGCATTGTCTTTCACTTTCAGATGTAGGTGATCGGGAGAGAGGACAAGGCTACGAAACTACACAAGGCATATTTCAAATTGGGATGCAAGCTCCAGGCACTGTCGGTGAAAATTGTGCATAAGTCACTGGGAGACTAAGATGGGCAATCTAGATCAGCAGTGACCGTTCACGGGATCTGGCTCGGTTGGTGGGCATATTTGTGCAATTTTTTGGAGGAACTAGTGTAGGCAGCAGAGGGGCTTGGCAGTAAAAACTGTGGAATTCCTTTAGGGAGCTGGCAGCGGGCTGCAAGAGGCTTGTCGGGAAAAAATGCACATTTTTTCAGGGGAGATGGCGGCAGGATGCAGGAGTTTTGCTGGTGAAAACTGCGCAATTGTTGGGAGGGTGGCCTGCTTGGACACCCCATCACAGGTTTTGAGCTGAGCGGGATGCTGACCTGTTGGACATCCCACCATAGTTTTGAGCTAAGCAGGATGTTGGGTTGTTGGTTGACTTCTAATTAGAACTGTACAATTTTCCAGGTGAGCAGCAGGTCGACTGATTGGGTGACTGGCTGGAAAAACTGCACAATTTTTTTAGGCAAGCAGGGATGGACATAAGATGTTTGTCCAACCTGTCAGCACAATTGCTTCAGTCAATGGAGCAGGAAAGGTCTGCAACCTTTGCGCAATTTTTTGGGGAGTGACTCTCGGGGTCATTGCCCATTCAAACTCTCTGGTTGATCGACTGGAGGGTGTTTGAAATATTGTCATTGATGGAAAAGGGGTTGTTGGAGAGGTAAATCCCCTCTACGGATAGAGGTGATCCCTACTAGCCCAAAAGGGGTCTAGCAACAATCAATCAATGCTACTCTGCGAGTTCCTAGTTGCAATTAACAAGTGGGTAAAGAACACCTACTTGGATTCCAGCGCTATGTTTGACGAAAGGATGCCACTCTCGCTCCTTCACTCCAGCCGATCACAATCCTCCACTATCCTCGTGGGTGGACACCTGCACAAGCAAAGAGAAGACAAACACATGCGTAAAATCTACTAAAAACAACCATACATCAGTCAGAAGGGATGTAATTCACATTAATCATTCATAAGACAAATGAGAATGGAACCATAACAGTAGTCATCTATCTTTTATTAATCAGAAATAGAGTAAGGTACAGCCAAAGTTCTGATGCTGAGTCCTTCTCTAGAGGGTCCAGCCAGCATGTCTCATCAGCATTCAACTTTGAAGGTAGATCTCCCAAGTCAAAGAGGTCTCTCTCTCACACAAGGCAACAAACTCATAACCTTCCTTAAGCTCTAAAGCAATCCTCACACAACAAACCAAATGCCTACAAAGAGCAGCACTAATGCACTATGAATTCCTCTATGTCAAAGTCTATATGTCAAAAACTAGCTTCTCATGGCAATGGTGGAGGCTTATATAGGAGAAGGAGGCTCCATGAATAGTGAAAGGATGAGCTTACCCCCAAGAAAAGTGGGTGACCAGGCGAACAGACATGCCTTTAGAAAGGATGGCAACCTTTACAAAGATTACAACTAGTTCTGGAGTCATCTGGAAGGCTGGCTGTTAGAACAAACTCGCCCAAACAGGATCAGCGCGGGTGCAAAACTGGGCTGGCGCTCTGGCGTCGCATATCAATTACAGAAGAGGTCTCTTCAGCGCGAACTAATACAAGCGGAGGGTGCGTTGTTTATGAAATTCGACCAGCGCGGAAAACCCGTGTGCTTCCGCGCTGGCAGCGCACCAGTTACACTGTCATCCACCAGTCAGCGCGGTTATTTTAATAACAGTCACGATGATCCAATAAACTTAGGCAAAGAGGGTTTTTTGGCCATTTCGGAGAGCATGAACATGATGGATTGATTTTATGACACAGTAGGGAGACTGAGAAGGTGATAGTGACATTTTACTGTGTAACAGATGCCCCCTAAAGCATGAAGCCCGAGAGAGTGGGAGGGGTGAAATGCTTTACAAGACTGCGGGACTGGAACACCACCAGGAAGAACCTGCAAGTAGATACAACAGATATTTCAATTACATGTAGTCTAGGCATGGGCGCATCCATCCAAAAGACATATGAAGAAGGTTTGTGGTATGGACGCAGCCACCCAGCTGAAGAGACCACGATAATAAGAGGTATGGTCGCATCCATCCTAAAAGACTCAGGTATGGGCGCAGCCATCCATCAATGAGTCATGTAATGATGATCCACAAAATCGCAACCTGGCCCACAATAGACTAGAACCAGGGTCTTGCGCTCCATCCAAACCCAAAAAAAGTACAAGTTCAAACATGTGAATATAGGAGTCGAAGTCGAACATGCTTGAACATCGTCTGATTACCAACCGATGATGAAAGTTGTTAACAGACGCGAGAGGGGCCACCAATAATGATGATGGTCCTCAAGGTACTATAGGTACAATCCACGACGTGTGAATAAATGAGCCGGTGTCAAACACCCGTAGAGTCATCCGATCGGAGGCCAATGATGAAAACCTCATGTCGAACATGAAGAACCTACCATTGAGGCATGCAGGCTCTAAGGTACCGGAAGGGATTCCCTAGGTCACTTTCCTGGATAATGAGCTGAATTCGACACGAAGTGGCCTCGTCGAAGGTGGGCCATAATGTTTCCCACATCATCGACACAAGATGGAAAGAGACAATATGTTTTGTGTAAAATATCAGAGGGAGGTTATACTTGTAGAGGCCAACTTCTCTTGAACATACTGGCGGCACAATGACGGATTTGGCAGTATTTGGGGTCAAATGATCAGAGGTCATGATGACAGGACAATGAGCAGATGAATGTCCAAATAGGATAACCCAAACCCATGGAGGCAAAATTGAAGCGAGATGAGATGTCCCCACCCAGACACGAATGCAAACAGTGCCATGTTCAAGAGCGACATACTGCCGATGACGACGCTTACGATTCCTTTATTTCCCCCACCATTTCTGGCGAGTACCCCGGTTATTTTTGGATGACAAGCTTGACAGGGATAGCATATGCTTGAAGAGCGTCATTTCGACGGAGCCCGATGTCATTATGTTTTAACGAGTCTGACAAAGGAAGAACTCAGCATCTTTTCATGTTTAGAGAGTTTGAAAAGACAGCGGAAAAGAAAACTCCAGGGGGGTGCTTTTTCGTAAAGTTGTATCTCTCGAGCCCGAAAAAGTATAAAACGACGCTCAAAAGAACCGCCCGATCATTACGACCGAGGAGTACTTTTCGTAAATAGTGACTTTGACCCGAAAAAGTAAAAAAGCGGTCAGAAGCACGTCGTTTTAGAACCAATAACGAGTGCGAAATGACAAACACCCGGCAATCTTTGTTGGTTTAAACGGTCGAAAAAAGAGCTTTAAAAGTGACCGCCTCTCGTTCCTTTTGACGAGCTGAAAGGAGGCTCGACTACCTTTTCTCATTTTATGTCGGAAAAGAGCTTAAAGACGAAATTATTTGGACCAAGTGTACATAAATCCACCGTGACTTCGCCAATTCCGAGGATCTGCACAAGGAAAACACCCGCATAAACCCGTTTGATATGTCGAAAAAAATAATAAAACATGCATCAAGGCATAATATAGTGGCATCAGGATTAAATTCATGGCAAAATATGGCAAAAAACCCACATTCATAAAAACTATAGTCAAATTAGGAATTTTTTACCATAAATAGGGAGGTGTAAAAATCATTTTTACCATTTTACCATTTGAGCTTTGGAGAACATTGTAGAACTACAAAGTTGACGGAGCGAATTCTTCATCACCCGGACGCCGATCTTCCAACAGTTCATTCCAGGTAGGTCCCTCTTGCCTTACGCTTCATTTTGAGTCTATTTTCAAGCAATTTCACCGTAGAATTTGGCCATTTGGTCAATTTTTTTGAGCGTAGGTGCGCTCTCGGTCAGCGCGGATTCGCCCATCGGGTCCGCGCTGACCAATTTTACCAGCACACACCACTTTTCGGGTCAGCGCGGAAAACCCGTGTCCTTCCGCGCTGACCCAGAGAAAAATACACAGGCCGCCATTTCCAGCGCGAATGTTTTAGAAACAGTCACGCTGGCGCCGCGAAGATTTATTTTTTAAAATTAAATGGATAATCTTCAAATGCAGGCAACCTAATGTTTTTTGGGTGATCTTGCAGGACATAATGGCCTTTGTATGGCAGGAGAGAGCCCATGATAATGAAGATGTGGTCGCTTTTGCTGATGTCGGATGCCGAAATGCAATGCGGGCATGCGGATTGCTCAAAGTCTTCCTTACTCCGCGCTTGAGGGCTCAGCCAGACCTCCTAGAGCTTCTGATCAGAGCCTGGAACCCAATGGATGGGAAATTTACCATCCGAGGCCGTGACATAGAGTTCGACTCCTCGGACATTTATTTTTTGACTAGATTGTCTCGCCGAGGCCCAATGCCCATCCTGGAGGGGCAGCGACCTAGCGGCGAAACACTTGATCAGCTGATGGCCCGTGTGTGCCCACAGGCGGTCAAGACACGGAGTGGGAAGGCAAGCATCCCATCAGTGGGTGTTGGACCTAATGCCGACATAGTCCTTCGTACTATACTCTTCCTAGTGACGCGGGCCGCAGGCAGTCTGGCCAACCATGAGGCCTCAAAGGCCAACCTATCACTAGCTCTCGAGTGCTTACAGCCCACAATTTTCAACTGGGTAGCAGCTGTGACCAACAGCATGAAGAGGTAATTGAGTAACTGTCGACGTGGAGAGTCGAAGAATTTTGGCTACGGATCGCTCTTGCTTCCGCTCATGTTCGAGCGGGTGTCGGCTCTTCGGCTGCAGACCATGGTGGTAGATCTGCCTAACAGTCCACGGGAGACGAGGGCCACCAAATGGTCTCGGGCCATGCCACGTGGAGGTGGCGGTCGCTCAGTGTCGTGGGGCGTCTTTTTCCGAGAGTGGCTAGATTGCCAAGTTATCTTCGTCGAAGACTTGCCATACGCCGATATCGACTTCCATGGTGACCCTGACATGCCATTGCCTGCGGGAGAGCAGTGGAATGATGGAGGTAAACACTTGATCTCTTTTTGATTTTTCATATTTATAATGTTTTTGAATTTTTTCATGTACATATCCTAATAAATGCTATGTTGTGCAGATGTGGGACCCGTGAGACCCCTTGGCCTCACCCCAGAGGCACGGAGAGAGGGGCAAGGCGCTGCCATCTTGGCCTTGGCTCATGCAGGAGGCGACCAGACAGAGACTGTGGTGCACAATCTCGAGGGCTTGCTGGCAGGAGTCCCAGATTACCAGGGGATCGAGGAGGTCCCCCTAGCTGCACAGATCCATACAGTGGGTGTGGAACCCAGGATGCACCGCCTTTTGAGGCGGGTGGCACGAGCGGTGGCATGGTATAGGGAGCATAACCCACCGCAGTAGACGCCTAGGTTTTATTTTCCACTGTTGTTTTTTGAGAGACACACGTCTCAGATGTACTAAGAACGTGGGCTTTATTTCAGACATGTACACTTTATTTTTTGAGCGCCTTAGTGCGCCACACGATATATATATATATATATATATACATGGTGTTTCGTTGTATCTTATGCTTCTCATGTTTGTTAATTTACATATTTCGCAAATGTCTGTCTAATACATAGTTAGCTAATGCATCAGTTACAACATTAAGTCTTCTTGGAATGTGATGATAAGTAATATAATCAAAATCTCTTTCCAATAAATTAACACGTAAATACAACCTTAATATGCGATGATCTCTGACGGAATATTGTCCATTGAGTTGGTGGACTACGAGCTGTGAATCTAAATTTACAACCAATGATCAGATTCTGAGGTTAATTGCCTCGGCTAATAATTCAATTACAAAACTATATTCAGCCACATTGTTTGTTGTGCAACCTAGACACACACCTTGAATATCTACTAACTCACCATGAGGATCGTAGATCACCCATGTCGCAGATGACAGATTGCGAGTACTGCGGGAAGCACCATCAGCGAAACCAACGTAAGGTGATCCAGACATCTGTTCAGAAGCAAAAGACACAATAAGTGGCTATCATGCCGACACACTAAGACAAAAATCAAACACGCACACACACTAAACACACTGTAAAAATCATATGCATGTAAAAAATAAATGAGAGAGTGCCTGGACTCAGGCGTAATATTTCTTAAGATATAGCCCATTACGGGGCCTGTCCAGGGGATTGCCTTCATAATCGATCAACTCATAGGCGCCTTTTTGTAGAACTCGTTTTACAATGTAGGGCCCATGCCATATTGGCTCGAGTTTTCCTGCTCCTAGCTTATCATTAGCCTGATCGTAGAGTAGTACCAAGTCTCCTTCGACGAAAGAGCAAGGATTAACAGAGTTATCGAAGTGAGTTTTCACTCGCTTCTTTTGAGGTTCGATAGCGAGGGAGGCTAGACGACGTGTCTCGTCTAGTCGTTCCAGGTAAAGAAGCCTCTCTTCTATAGGAGTGGTCGCGGGAAGTAACTCGACAGCTAATTTGAGTGAAGGAATCTCACACTCAATGGGAAGGGTTGCCTCCAGTCCATATACTAGCTGAAAAGGGGTGAAACCGGTGGCATCCTTAACGGAGGTCCGGTAGGCCCACAAAGCGGAGAACAACATCAAATTCCAACTAGACTTGTGCATGCCAACAGTTCTCTGAAGCATCGTGACCAAGACTTTGTTCACGGCTTCAACCTGACTGTTTTCCTGAGGATAGTATGGAGTGGAACTATCATGCCTAAGTCCTAGTTGGGTTGTCAACTGGGCCATCATATGATTACGGAAATGTTTTCCGTGATCAGTGACAATGGCTTGTGGAACTCCAAACCGAGAAATAACATGGTTAAAAAGAAACTGCGCCGTAGTATGACCGTGTTCCGACAATGTGGGCATCACCTCGGCCCATTTTGTAAAGTAATCTACAGCAACGATGATGTAACCATGCCCTCGGCCGAGCGAGGGTTACATGTCACATAATCGATGCCCCATTTGGCAAAGGGGCCTACGGTCATAACGAGGTGCAGCGGGGCAATGGTTGCACGCATCTTCCGTTGGTAAATCTGACATTCATGACAAGAACGGACGGCAAGAATGCAGTCCTTGAAAATGGAAGGCCAGAAGTAGCCAGCACGGAGGATCTTCTGTGCGGTGGCATATCCAGACATGTGACCGCCACAAGCACTGGAGTGGCAATCGTTTGGAACTATTTCAGCTTCTTCGAAGTTTAAACATCGACGAAGAACTAAATCAACACCAAGGCGGTACAGGGTGTCCCAAACTATGCGATATGGTTGAGCTTGGTGACGAATCCGTCGACGAGCATCTTTCGAGGTCTCAGGGCAGAAGGAGGACATCTGCAAATAGACAATTATGTCCCCGTACCATGGATCGAGAGTGCTGATAAGGAAAAGAGTTTCATCTGGAATGGACTCCTCTATCTGTGAGGAAGTAGCGGCGGATGGCAAGGAGCACAAAAGTTCAGCAAAAACGAGTGATTTCTTGGACTTGGCCACAGTAAATTCCAAGTCGAACTCTTGGAGGATCACGATCCACTTTGAGTATTTTCCCCCCAGCAATTGTCGTGAAAGAATGTAGGTCATGGGGTTACAATCTGAAATCACTGTCGTAGTACACAACAGAATGTGGTGACAGAAGCGTTGGACGGCGCAGACCACGGCGAGAGCCAACTTCTCGACATATGCATATCGAGTCTCTGTATCTAGTAAGTTGCGACTAAGATAATAAATGACATGATCGATGCCATTATCGTCGTCCTGGACCAAAACCATGCCGATAGTGGTATCGGCAGCGGCCAAATAGAGTGTATAGTCATGATGATAATTTGGAGGCCGCAACAAAGGGGCAGAAACTAGGAGAGTTTTGAGATGAGCAAAAGACTCCTCGGTTATGGCATCCCATCGGAATGGGGTGTCACGCTTCAGTAACCGGGTAAAACCCTTTGCCACTTCGGCATAGTTTGGGATGAACCGTCTTAGAAAATTAGCTTTCCCCTGTAAACTCTGTAATTGCCGCAAAGTAGCAGTGGGAGGAAGATTCACAATTGCCTCGAATTTAAGGGGATCCAAACGGATGCACTCTTGGGAGATGATAAACCCGAGAAGTCGACCAAATTCGACGCAGAAGACACATTTGTGCGGATTTAATCGGATATTATAGTGTTGACAACGAAGAAAGATCTCACGAAGAGGCGATGGGTGGTCCGCGCGCTTAGCTGAATGAGCGGGAAGGTCATCCAGATAAGGTTGTACGATGTGCCTGATATCGTGGAAAGCATAAGACATCACACACTGAAAGGTAGCGCCGACATTTTTAAGGCCGAAGGGGAGCTTTTTGTAAGCAAAGGTGCCCCAAGGACAGATGAAGGCCGTCTTGTGTTGATCAGCCGGAGCGATATTAATCTGGTTGTAACTAGAGAAACCGTCCATAAAAGAATATATCTCGCTGCCCGCACACTCGTCAATGAGTTGATCAATGAATGGTGTGGGGTAGTTGTCCTTTGGGCAAGCTCTATTAATGTCGCGGTAATCAACGCAGACATGAATGGTGCCTTGTTTTTTGTCGACAGGGACAATATTTGAGACCCATTCTGTCAGTGGGATGGGATAAATAAATCCAGCCTTAAGAAGTTTTTCAACCTCTGCTTTAATGGATGCCGCCTTACGGGGGTGCACGGGACACAAGCGCTGACGAATAGTTTTGGCCCCGGGATACGTTGGTATCTTGTGCACTACTATGGATGTATCAATACTGGGCATTTCATCATAGGACCATGCAAAGACATCGCGAAATTCGCGAAAAAGTGTGATATAAACCTGAATCTCCTTAGGAGTGCGGGTGACTCCTATGTAAATGTTCTCGACGATCCCTGGCTTAACAGAGATGTAAATAGGTTGCATCTGCGTGATGTTCCCTAGATTTCCTTCGGACGATGTGTGATAAATTTGAATGGGCGTCTGAAGGGGTTGAGAAGGGAGACATGGAGCAAACCGCTCAAGACAAAGCAGTGTTTCCCGAAAGGTAGGGAGAAAGGAGGAACGGTGGTGAAGAGGAAACCACGGACGTTCGTCCAGAGACATAGTCTCTATGATAGCCTCATCGGAAGGAAATATTTCCTTTAATGGATCCGAGGAGGTGTATTCTCCTAACGAAGGGGGAAAAGCATCTGAGTCAAGAGCCCCACTCGTGATGGTGGGTTGATCATGAGAGGCCGATGCAGCAACAATTTCGATGTAGTTGAGCTCGGTTGGACTCAACAACATCTCCTCACCCCAAGGTTCTATCTGGTCGATGGAAGGAAGGATCCAAGGATCAGAACGAACCGAGATCATGGAGATCGAGGCGAGGTTGGGAGGTGGGAGAGAAAAAACACCCATAAGGGCGGGTTCTTTGAAGAGCGCAGCTCCCACACTTTCAAACGGAATGGAGGTATGCTCAACGAAGGGTACGTTTCCCTCAGAAGAGGAAGCGAGGAAAGAGAGCTGGTCGACCGTGACAATTTTCCCTTGATGGGGGAAACGAATGACACGGAAGAGGGATGAAGCCACAGCACGCATAGCGTACGTCCAACTCTGGCCCAGAACGAGGTTATATGTGAGATTTGCGTCCACAACCTCAACTTCTACTTCTACAGTCTTCCCTTCTAAGGTAATTGGTAGTCGTTGAAGAATACCATAAGGTCGAGATTCTCTCCCGTCGAATGCTTCCAAGGTCGTTGGGGACTGACTCAACGTCAGAGACCCGATGGCTTTCCAACATGCAATAGACATAATGCAGGTTGATACACCCTCATCAATGACTGTATGATGGATCGTTTTAGAATTGATGACGACTTGAATGAGGAAAGCGATCTGATGAGGCAGTCGAGGAACATGGCTCTCGAGGTCGCAGGTAATCAAATTCGAGTCCGTTGGGTCGATGCCACCGATGGCCGATAGCCGGGACTTCCTCTGGTGGGGGCAACTCTGAAGGACCTCTAAGGTGGACATAGCCAATGGAGCCTGCGCTAAGTCCTCTACGATGCTATAGTGCTGGGCAGCAGGAGCATTCAGGTTATAAGAAGACCTTCTGAGTACCCCTTTGGGAGGCGGTCGGATTGTCGTCTCAGTACTTGGTCTCTTGTATGGAGAGGACTAGAGCTGGACGAAGGAGCACTTGAGGGAACCTCTGGCTCCTTCCCGGCGGACGACGGATGCTCCTTTGCTCGAGTTGCTATATGAACAGGAATAGTTCCAGCCATGAAGACCTGGGAACCGAAGGGAGAAGAAGAGGGGTCAGCCACCATCTGAGTTTGCTGAGAGGGAAAGGGTTCTTTCAGAACCGCAGGGACCCCAGGAGCACCTTTCAACAAATGACTAACTTCGGACCACCTAGGGCAGTCCTTAGTGTAGTGATCTTCCTCATAAATGAGGCGAGGATACTTAGGTTTGCATTTGGGTCCTTCCTCGGCGGGAGGCTTAGAGGATTCCTGTTTGGGATGCTCGGATTTATTTTTCCCTTTCCCCTTTTCCTTTTTCTTTCCTTTCGAGGCCTTGCCCACCATGGTGTACTGGACGGCGTTGACCTCGGAAGTGTTACTAGAATTTACAATGCTCTAGGAAGTGTTTTCGTTGGATGCACTTGACTTTTGCTTCCCAGGATTCGATGATTTTTTAGAGGCCTGGTTTACAGAGCCAATGACTCCATCAATAGATGGCTTGGGCAGAGCCTTGGATGTACCGGGCCTGGGGGCGTCCGACAAGTAATTATACAAAGTACCAGACTGAGAATACACTAAGTCTAGGTACTGAGCGCGCACGATCGCTTGCTCTTCAGTTACACATGCTCCCATAGCAATGTCCCGTGCAATATTGGGGACAAAGGAAGTCGTGAACTAGTCGGTGAGGAGAAAATCAGGTATCCATAACTTGATCAACCTGCGACGCCTTCTCCATTCGTGAATATGATCGGAGATGTGCATAGCAGTATCCTGCTTAAGAGACGTGAGAAGGTGAGTCCCTGTCTTGTACCGAATGGGTAATTGAAAGTGATTCAAAAATTCCATGGCCAACGAATTGAAATCTTGAAATGACGCACGGGCCAATTCAATATACCATTTAGCTACCGAACCAGTGAGGGTCCTCTGAAAGAGGCGAAGCCGGATCGAATCATCGAGCCATGAATTAGACGAACACCATAAGTGATACGTCATCACATGAGCTTGAGGGTCCTCCCTGGCCTTCCCGTCAAATTTGGGACAGTCACTAGGTATTTTAGTTGGAAGTGGTGGCCATTGTGGGTCGTGTAGAATGGGATCATTCGTTAACTTCGACACATCGGGCAGTTCCAACATCGCTAAAAATGGTATCTGCGGATTAAAAGACATTTGTGCCGGATACGAGGAAGAACCAGAATTCCATCCAGTTTCTGGTTGCCCCCATTGTCCTTGTCCCGATGGACCAGGTCCGTAAGGGCCTTGTCCAGAAGGATTTTGTCCATAAGGGTTACTCTCAGAACCGGGTTGCTGATTCTGTCCCCCAGTGCCCCATTGGTTTCCATACTGGCCAGCAGGTTGTTGATAATTTGGATAAGGATTACCCTGCGGCTGTTGGTAATTCTAATACGGGGTATATTGATTTTGCCCCTGGGGTTGCTGGTATCTGTACTGAGCCTGGGAACCAGGCGGCATTTGATGACCAGGTTGGGATTGATACCCACCTGAATAAGGAGGCTGGGATTGATACCCGCCTTAATAAATAGGCTGGGATTGATACCCGCCCAAGTAAGGAGGCTGGGATTGGTACCCGCCCGAGTAAGGAGGTTGGGATTGGTACCCACCTGAATACGGAGGCTGGGATTGATACCCACCTGAATACGGATGCTAGGATTGATACTCACCTGAAAGAGGAGGTCGGGATTGGTACCCGCCTGCATGCTGAGTTGTCTGGCCAGAAGGTTGTCCTGGTCGGATCTGAGACGGTCCTGTTCGCCTAGAAGGTCGATCCTGCTAAGTGAGGGGCTGCCCTTGCGCAACCGAGGATTGTCCTTGTTGACCAAATGGTTGCTGGGCGGTAGGCTGGCCTTGCTGCACGTAAGGCTGGCTTCCTTGCCCAGAAGCGTTACCTTGCTAGTTTCTGGGTTGACCTTGCTGTCCATAAGGTTGTCCCTGGTTCCCATAAGGTTGCCCCGAAGGGTAGCCTTGCTGGGTATCGGGTTGTCCTTGTTGAGCGTTGGGTTGTCTCGGGTTTCCAGAAGGTTGCCCAAGATATGTAAAAGCCGGACCACTAGAGGCCAAAGGTTGTCCCTGATTGGGTTATCCTTGTGGGCCTCCCTGTTGACCTCGGTAATTTTGGCTAGCATACTGCTGCCCATGATTAGGCTGCGAGTAGGGCTGTTGACCCTGGTAGGGTGGTCCTTGCCA
Source organism: Pinus taeda (assembly GCA_000404065.3). Lineage (NCBI taxonomy): Eukaryota > Viridiplantae > Streptophyta > Pinopsida > Pinales > Pinaceae > Pinus > Pinus taeda. Next base: position 42,634 of record APFE030165720.1, read on the forward strand.
TCCTTGTCCCTGATGGTACTGGCCACCACCATAGCCGGTGGTACCCCAAGCCACGTTCAACAGAACGGAAACCTCATCATAAGGTATTTCAGGCAAGGAGGTAAACAAATAATGATTCTCAGGATCATAATACGGGCCTTGCCCATCTGGGCTCTAGACATTACGCAAGTACTGAAAATATGCCTCCTCTGCCGTCATATGATTGGAAGCAGGAGGAGCACCACTTGCGGGGTGCACAACTCTAGTAGCATGCGTTAATTGACCACTTTGCGTTGGACCTCGAGATGGGCCTGCAGCAGAAGTGATAGCAGATGATGCTGTGACGGTACTAACAACTGGAGTTGACGCCGCGACACAAACGGTCGGGTTGGACGGAACTGCTGTAACAGCAGTATGGTGGACTTGGGAAACAAACGGTCCTGTGGTAGGGACGATGTTTTGATCCCAAACAGAAGAGGAAGCTGCAGAGTTCATAGCATCCATCAATGATCTATAGCGCGCCGGCACCGTGATACCCAAAGGTGTGACGGTGTAGGGCGTAGAGATGATGGGGGATGTCGCCGAAATGGGAGTATCTATACTCGACATGACGGACGGCCCACTCGACATAGGAGAAGTGTCGCCCATATCGGAAGAAGCCATCGGAGATGGGACACCGACAGGAGTGGCAGGAAAATCCTCTTCAGAGGGCTCCCAAACAGGGTTCCAAGAGAATTCGTAGAAATCATCTTCTGGAGCTCGAGAATTCAACGGTTGGATGCTCGGAACAATGGGAAGGGTGTCACAAACTGGAGTTTCAGGGGCAACAGAAGATGGAGACCCTTGGTCACTTGGGACAGGAGACAGAGTTGATGGATCCGCCAGGATGATCAAACAAAGACCCTAAGCAAGCTAACGATAAAAACCTACTCAAAACTAAACGCACACAAGATCTAACCAGGTAATGTTATCATGGCCAAATAAATTTTTAAGACACAGGAACTGAACTTGACCTTTTCATGTTTCGAGAGTCGAGGAAAGGACGAAAAGATGACTCTAGTCTCCTTTGAATGTTTAATGAGCACGAAGTGACAAGACGCTCACTTACACCTTTTCTTTTAGAGAGTCCGAAAAGGATCAAAAGTGACTGCTCTGGATATTCTAAGCAAAAGGTTTACTAAGCAATCCGTAAAATTGCTTATACACCTCGGCAATCGTATGAGAACCAAGGACTTTCCATACTACAGTCAATCTTCCTGAATGTTGTGTTCGGTGCATTACAGTTCACAAGGCGGCAGACTCGGCTTCCTATGCATAAAGGATGCAAACCTAGTGGAGTCTCCCCATATATACGCGATGGTACGTGGGAGCCCAAATCCGTGCTAGACCACAATTGAATCACACCAGGAGGAATCACCCAACCTTAATGCGAAAACAAGAGTGACTAGGTTTAACGACGCCAGAGCACGTCTCTAGCCTAGACCTCTAGATATTTGCGTTAAGTTCCAATGCATTTTTAAGTAAATTTGGTTTATTTTACGGTTGATCTTGAATTAAGTTTTGATTTCAGGTCCTACCGTGTAATCTCTCAGAATTACTTAGATGCAAACTACATGCCGAAGAACATCATTTCGTTTGATGAATTCTAACTATGAGAAGGTTAGGAATTTTTCAATCAAACAAATTGAACTCAAGCAATCAAACAACTTAATGCAACTAATGGCAAGGAAATGAAACTTTTCTTTTGAAAACACAAATCAACGAAATGTTCTTTTCCTTTTAACTATTAAATGCAAAAGATATTAGTTTTATTTTCCTTCCAATGGCACAAAGCACTTAAAATGATTTTGAGAGATAGCTACACCAAGAAAAAGGAATAAAATCACTTGATGAAAAGACAACAAAGCCCCCAAGATACCAAAGCAGTTTTCCCAAATCAAAGGAAAAACTAAGGTTTATGAGCTATGTGATCTAAGCTCAACAAGACAAAAAAGGAATCCGAAGGAGGAAGGCAATCGCTTGGAACACAACCAAAACACTTTCAACAATCACCAAGCAAATGTGAAGAGAAAATCTAAAGTGGGTTGGTCAAACAAGAAAACAAGATCCCACGAAAGGCTTGACACACACACGGCCACTAGATGCCCTAGGGCTAAGGTGCGAAATCAATAGAGAAAAGCACAAACCTGGAGGATGGGAGTTAAAACCAGTTAAACAAAGATTCAACACACTCCAGCAACTGTAAAAGTCAAGGCAAAATACAAACCAAGCAACGAAAGCAAGAAGGAAGGCTTAACGAAAAACAAGCAATAAACGAACCCTTGCGGAACAAGACTTTGCAAGCAAGTATCTCACAGTTCAGACAACATAAAACAAGTCATAAACTAGGTGGAAAGAGCAGGGGGTAGCCAAACCAACAAGTCCAGGAGGAAAAATTGAACAAAATTCAATTCTACAGGATCAACGCGGGTGACCCTCAGCAACAAAGCGCTGACCAGAAAACACGCGTAGCAACTTTGCCCTGTCAGCGCGAAAGGACACGGATTAAGGGCGCTGGCCCGAAAACAAGGTTAACGCGACTGTTAAGCGTTCAAGCGTGATGACAGTGAAGCCAAAGAAACAGATACGCGATGTCAGCGTGACTGTTCTGATATAAACCGCGCCGAGGCTAAAAACAGGCAAAATCAAACCAAAAGCTCCCAAACCAAGGTAGTAGCTTTCAAAACAATTAAGGCATTTCCCAGAGTGGACCAGGAAATCAAAAAGCAGAAAACTAATCCCCAATCTTTGACAAGAGAATAACAATCAAACCCAAAACAAGGATGAACAACAAAAGACACAAGCAACGCTCCCCAGCAGAGTCGCCAAATTATTGGTGAGGTAAATCCCCTCTACGGATAGAGGCGATCCCTACTAGCCCAGAACGGGTCTAGCAACAATCAATCAATGCTACTATGCAAGATCCTAGTTGCAATTAAAGAGTGGGTAATGAACACCTACTTGGATTCCAGCGCTATTGTTTGATGAAGAGATGTTGTTCTCGCTCCTTCGCTCTGGTCGGTCACGATCCTCCACTATCCTCGTGGATGGACACCTGCACATGCAAAGAGAGAACAAACACAAGCGTGAAATCTAGTAAAAGCAACTATACATCAGTCAGAAATGATGTAATTCACATTAACCATCATAAGACAAATGAGAATGGAACCATAACAGTAGTCATCTATCTTTTATTAATCAAAAACAGAGAAAGGTACAACTAATGTTCTGACGCTAAGTCCTTCTCAAGAGGGTCCAGCCAGCAAGTCTCATAAGCATTCACCCTTGGAGGTAGATCTCCCAAGACAAACAACTCTCTCTCTCACACAAGGCAACAAGACTTCACAACCTTCCTTAAGCTCTCTAGCAATCCACACTTAACACACCAACTGCCTATTGAGAGAAGCACTAAAGCACTATGAATTCCTCTATGTCAAAGTTACATATCCAAAAACTAGCTGCTCATGGCAATGGTGGAGGCTTATATAGGAGAAGGAGTCTCCATGGATGGTGGAAGCATAAGCTTATATCCAAGAAAGGTGGCTCATATGACGAACAAACATGCCATAGAAGGGAGGGTGACATTCACAAGGCCAACAACTAGGTCTCGAGTCATCTGGAAGGCTGGCTGTTAGAACAAACTCGCCCAAACAGGATCAGCGCGGGTGTATAACTGAACTTGTGTGCTGACATCGCATCTCAATGATAGAAGAGGTCTGGTCAGCGTGACTTAATACAAACAGAGGATGCGCTGGCTATGAAATTCGATCAGCGCGGGAAACCCGTGTGCTTCCGCACTGGCAGTGCACCAATTGCACTATCATCCGCCAGTCAGTGCGGTTATTTCAATAACAGTCGCGATGATCAAATAAACTTAGGCAAAGAGGGTTTCTTGGCCATTTCAGAGAGCATGAACATGATGGATTTTATTTCATGACACAGTAGGGAGATTGACAAGGAGACAGTGACAAATTACTGTGTAACAATCTCATTGTTAATGTCTACAATGTTTGGCCATGATAGAAGTTTTCGAACATTCTATTGGAATTATGACTAATGTGTTGTTCTTAATTGCAACCAACTTGATAAATATGTCAACATGATGGTAGTAGGATGATTATATAGGATGGTACATATGCATTAGAGAGAATGGAAAAAGGAATATTAGTCTAGAGATAAAGATATGATACAGGTAAAGTTTAGAAGTGTATATGCAAGTCCTGTGAAGAGAGGTCGTGTACATAGCCATGTATGGTAAAGCAAAGTTGTGTATGGTTTCTGCACCATGGTATTCTCAATACTGGGGGTCTTTACCATTGAATTGGCCCATAGTAATGAGCATGATAATGGATATGTGATCCCGTCAAAGAATAACATCAACATTACTAAGAGATTATGTATTGGCTAAGGCCTAATATATATAGGGAGATGGACATCCAAGTGTTGTGTGAAAGTTTGATATTTTCTATTAATGAATTGATCTGAAATAGGTGTGCACCAAGGAGCATGATGGAGGTTCAGATTTGATAGATATAAAAGCATTTTAGTGACTAATAAACATGCTTTCTTGATATTTTATGATTATGAGTAACAATGATAGATCTGTGATGATAATGGTACTCTGGCATGAACATGTGATGGAAAGGGTTGTGAATTATGTTTTGTGGTTGCAATGAAGGCATGACTCAGTGATTACATATATTTACACATGTATACAATTGAGAAGTCATGTACATATGCAAATCTTCTTTTGGGTAGTCACGTATCTATTCTGCACTATGGACAGATCTCTACGCAAGCATGGTGAATGAGAAATCCGTACACACACTTAAGTTCTTCATAAAAGTTCCATACATCTACTAGCGTTTTGCAGTATGAGATGTTATTGATGTTTGATCAATTCTCTTATGATTATTGTTGTTTGTCAATGATGTCTCTTTCATGATAATCCATGTTTAATAATTATGGTTGGGCTAAATTGTTAATGGAAAGATATTTTGACTAGAGATGATGCTACTGTGTGATGATCTCTATTTGATTCAATGATCTATGATAGGTTCAGTATGTGATTCATTGATTGATTCATAGCGGTAGTGATTTAGACTCAATTCTTCAGCATTTTGAGAAGTAGTAGGTCCTCTTAAGGAGAAGCGCATACATATCGGGGTATGACTTCGAACAATAGCATATATATTATGACATATGGTTGATCATGGTTTGTGGTAGCAACAAATAGTTTATGTGTTGGGTAACAATGTTTGGCTTATTGATGAGTAGTTGTGCATTGATATGATCTATCCTTGTTTAGTTTGATCTAGTTGTATTGATTGACTAAGATTCAGTTATTGCTATCATGATTCAGTTGGTTCAATGATTGAGTTATTTTATAGAATGGTTGGGTTTATAATTATTATTTGGTATTTGGATTAAATAATGGTAGTGGTTGAAGTATGAAAATATGATAAAAAGTGGCCTACATGTTTGATGTTTTAGATCAGGTGGATCTAGTATCAAATATTATGAAATGGGGTCGCAAAGGTGCTGAGGGTTGGATCCTTTAGTGAGGAAGTTGAAGCTTCCTTCCAATGGTATCTGGTGAATCAGATCAAGGGGTTGGAGCTGCCTTCCAGTAGAAGATGGTAAATGAGAACAGGGGGTTGGAGATCCCTTGTAGAGGTTGCTGGAGAACGAGAGAAGGTTGTAGCCTTTTGCAAGTGGGTGTATGCGTACAAGTATGAGTCTGCACTAGTACAATATTGTAATATGTTTTCCTTTATAGTAAAATATGAATATAGATACAAAAACATCAGTGGTTTTCTCCCACATTAGTTTTCCACCAAAAAATCCTAGTGTCCTCATCTAGTTATGTTTTGCTTATGTATGATGGTCTACTCTTACTACTCATGGTTACCGTTCAATTGAAGGCTAATGAAGTAATGACAAATTGGTTAAAGTAGAACAGATGATGTAAAATATGAAAAGTTAGATAAATGGATATATGTTGTTTCCCTTCATCATAGTCACGTACATATGCTAGTTTAATTAACGACAAAAGCATATAGAAATAAGAATAATAAAATTTAAAGGTTTAAGTGATTTTTAAAATACTGATTCGCTCCACCTCTCAGTATTTTCCTAATAATTGGTGTCAGAGTATTTCACCTCAGTTCAAGCTTAACCACTTGGAGTGTGTTGGGTCCCTATAATACTAGTGATTACCCCATTACTATGGTAGTTTTACCCATTATTAATATTGTTGTTCCCCTATTGCCCCCATATTGTTATTACTGTGCCCCATAGAATCCCTCTATTGTTATTTTTGTGGCTTTGTATTATTATTGTTAGGTCAACTGGGTTATATTGTGACTCCTTAGACTCCTATATATAGAAAGGAGGTTTTGTCATTTGTATCATCCAGGAATTTTTCATTTATGTGATGCAAAGGAGGTTGCCCCCTCGAAGAGGCTGAATTCTAAGGCGTTGATCTATCTTTTTCTGAGCTGGTTTCATAACATTTTATCAATTTCATAATCTATAACAACTCTAATCTATGTGATGATGCAACACCACCCAAATGTGCCCAAACATATTCTTCTACATTAGGAGGTCATGTAGATGGTTCTTTCATGATTATTATTTTCTTTGCTCCTTAGTGTGTAAATAAAAAAATGACTTTTTTAAATACCAGTTGTGATTTATCTCAGAGGCCTTGGTGTTGTAAACTATAGCTCTAATATGACATGTAATGTCCCTCCAATAAAAAAAATATATATTTCTCTATATTCCTACATACTCAAATAGTGATACATTATCATTGGTATATTGTAATGAGAGTATTTCTTAGCACAATTCTCCTCTTATTACCTGGATGGATCTATCACTTTTGAAAAATACTTATTTTCTATATCTCCCTAATATTGTGTATAAGTGATCATTGAAACTTATGATTATGCAATATTCACATTCAAACTATTATAAAAAAATTCCTATATATTTTCGTTTGAGCACATTACCACATAATTAATTTATTATCATGTTTGTTTTTAATTTTGAAATGAGGTGACATACAAACAAACACACAAACACACACACACATAGAGAGAGAGAGATATGTGGTTATAAAAATATGGGTTTGAACCTTGGACTTTGGATTTCATAATAACCACAAAGGCTTTTCTTGCCTATATGTGTCTTTAGTAATAATATAGAAAATTTAGCAGATACTTAGGACATATCATTCACTTGTCAAACTTACCCCATGTGTAAACAATGAGGTCCTTTCTCCTTTTGGGTTTTCAATTTGCTATGACCATTATGTTTTGTAACCTCCATCATTCATGACTTACAGTACACTAAGGTTTAACATGCATGTCTCCATTTGGTATATGTGTTGTGTTTGCGAAGAGGATTATGACACATCCATGTGGTTGAGCCACAAGTGGATAGTACTAGTCATTACCCATGATCGAATGGTTAATTTGATTTGAAAGTGTGATCGACCAGATTCACTACACTTCTAGCCATCATTTGCATTTGTTTCTCCTCTTTGGTTTGATGTTTCCGTTGGAGAATGCCTAGGGTTTTCATTTACAATTTGTTGTCCTAGTTTTGATGGCATGTTTCTCTAACTAGGAATTTAGCTCATAGGGGGGACGTATTTTTGTGCCACCTGGAAGTAGGTAATTCATACCACTTTTCCAAAAGTCACTTTGTCAATTAGTTTTCAAGAATTCGTCATGCTACTATTAAAAAAAATGATATTCTCTTTCTCTATTCTTTTATTTTTGAAATTTATGCTTCTTTTACTAATTGAAATTTCTTTCAGGGCTACAGGTTTTGTCTAGCTTGCTTGGGCTTCCATTTCCAAAGTTGCTCATTTATTTTTTCCTATTTATAGAAAGGGGTTCCACTAAAATTCCCTCTGATACCTAAATATTGAATTCTATTTATACAATTCTCTACATGAACCTTAGACATTTTGGAGGTTTACTATTTTTTGTTTATTCTCCCTTGAAACACATTAGGAAATCGTTGGATTTATTTACTATACTCATTTATATTCATTTAAACAAGATGGTTTTCATTTTTCTTACTAGAATCTACTTAGGGCTTTTATTATGGGTAAATATGAGGCTTTTTAACCTATACGCTTTTGGGTTCTTACATGTCACCATTTCCAAAGGAAAGGAAAATCATTTAGCTCCATATTGGCTCTTAAGGTGGTCGTTTATAACTTGTTGTAATGAACCATTTACTCCTTCTTCTTAATTTTTATCTTTGGTTTCTGCTCTTACCAACTTATATCTATGTTATCAAGGATTATTGGACGTTTCTCTTCATTACTTATGTGAAACTTCTATTATTTGGTTCAAAAAACCCCATGTTTATTACTATTTTTTTCCTTTTCTCACAATTTCTATGATGACAACCTTGTTGGGATTCATAGGGATAAGTTCCTATTGGCTAACCCCTTGATGACCCAACCTCACAATGGCCATGAGAAGCATTCAGGGAAAATTTTTGGGGCTAATATTCGCCCATGGGCTAATTTTCTATACTTTTTCCAAAAAAAAGATTCGCTAATTTCCAAATTTTTGTAAAAAACATTTGCCCAAATTTTATAGAATGAAATTATTTTACCCTAAAAATCACCAATATATATATATATACTATATATATATATATATATAATAATATATATATATAATATTATATCTAATATTTTTACAAAAATATCTCCAAACATTTTATGTATTTCATATTATGGACTAGTGGGATTCGCAGAGGTTTCTAAACTTTAAGATAAATTCCCATCCTTAAAATTTTCCCTCGAAGAGTTAATTACCATCAGGTAGAATATTGTTCCTTTTTTTTTAATAATATTTAGATTCACTATTGGCTTTAATTAGGTACTCAAGGAAGAAGAGTTAGAGTTTAGGAACCCTCTCCTTCTCTTGCTTAAAAGTTGTAATAGTATTGACTATGAAATCCAATCCAATAGGTCTTAGAAGTATGACAATTAATTAGAAAAATTACAAGGGGAAAATTCATAACCAAATCCCTTAATTCAAATTTTTCGTTTATTGTGGAAATTAAATATGACCCACTAAGTAAAAACTCCTCTTTTTTCAGGTTAGGCCCTCAGACCGTATCTCTAGTTACCTCAGTACTCATATATATATATATCATATATATATTATATATTATATATATATATTATATATATATATATATATATATATATATATTATATCTTATACCTCCCATGTGTAAAGGTCCCCTTTAAACCTTTCATTACTTTGCAAGGTTACTTCATATGAAGGTTGTGAGAATCCTATTGTTGATAAATGGCAACAAGAAATTCCTGTTCAATTTTTTCTTGAATTAAACTTTGAATTAAAATAGAATTCTATTCTCATAGCAACCTGTAAATAGTTAATTAAGTTTAATTAATTTAATTAGATTAGAAATTTCGAGTTAGAAGTCTTTCTATAGTCATGTATATGTTCTCCCTAACATTTAGGGGGTGAGTAAGGGTTTAAATTGAGATGGAATTTAGATCGCTCAGTTTACTGAGTTAAGTTCAAATAAGTTAGTTCCAAATTGTTTTTGGAACTGATAGAGGACTAACAGTTAGTTGGTGCACAAGTGCATCCATTAATTATATCCCAGTTAAATTAAGATTCCCTCATGAGAAACTCTTGCATGTTAGTTCAGAGAAAAAACTAGTTGAGACTAGAGCATAGGGACAATGTAATATCAGTGGTATTATTTACTGGAGTCTAAATATCATGCATCCATTAGATATTGATCCTATATTTCAATTGCATAGTTTTGGAAGCATGAATTCTCTTTAAATACGAGTTATTCATCCTAGGAATTACGTAAGAGATTAGGGCCAAGAGATTACTTGTGAGTTGAGAGAGTTGAGCATACTTGTGCGGAATTATTCTAGTGATAACAAGATTTGTATATTCACTGAAATTTATTATATATGCAATATGGATAGCATGGTTTTGATCAATGGCTTTCCCCATAGAAACTTATTGTGTTATGTGTCATTGATTTTTCTTCTTCTTCTTCATATTGTTTTCATCGATCTATTAGGATCTGTTCTTCGGAACTAGAAGTAGATTCTTGTCTTTTTCTTTAGTACATTGCATGATTTTATGAATCTATAGGATTTTTTACATGGCGTCAAAGCTGAGAATAGTATATTAGAGGAGATTTCCAAGTTTTGGGTTTTGGGTTACAAGTGAAATTCGAATTTGCAATACATACTTCAAGATCGGCAGATGGCGTTCTACGGTTTACAGCTCGACTATGCCTTGGAAGGCAACTTGGATTTGATATCCTAGAGGGATAGAATGGAGGCTATTATAGAGCATAATGGCTTGAAAGAATTCGTTGAGCAATAAATTCTTAATCTAGCAGCATCGAATGCACAATATTTAGTCAAATGGAAGAAGTGTGTGGCGAATGTGAGGCAAATAATCCAAGAAGGAGTTTGAGACCAAATTGTCTCGAGTCTCTATGGTAAGGAAACTTCATATGCTATGTGGAAAAAATTGATGGACTTGTATCAGAACAATAGTGACCAAAGGAAATTGGCACTAAAGGACAAACTTTGAAAAATCAAAATGGAGAAAGGCGAGACTATTCCAAAATACTTGACAAAGTTCACTCCATGTTGTGATTAACTTGGAAGTAACAATGTAAACTTTGAAGCGAGAACTATAAACTCAAAACAGGAACTCTGGCCAAAAAAAGCCAAAAAAACATCAAAAACAGTGCTAAAAACGAGAAGTGTGTATACTGCAACAATGGTTTTTTTAGGGTTAATTTTGAACATGTTTTAAAATTGGCAGTGAAAACAAAATTTTCGTGCAAAATATAGCTTGAAAATGAAAAAGTGATTATACTGGAACGATGATTTTTTTTTTTTAGGGTCAATCTTCAAGATTTAAAAAAAATGCTAGTAAAATGATCTAACAACATAAAAGTGTCTCATAAATTCTCATTTAACACCATATGGAAATCAAAAATTTTATTTCAAGAGACGATGCATACATTAGTTAGATAAACTGTCTTAAACAATTATGCAAAATCACTCATATTTTCTTGCATGGCATTAGAATTCACATCTTCAGATGAGTCACTAGATGTTGATGAATATGTTCCATAGTCTTCTCTTTCATCAACTAGTGCCCCATCTGAGTCCAAATGCATGCCCATCATTTCAGGTTTCAAAATTCTTCTAGATCTACGACTGGTTTCAACAAACTCCCATCTCAATATTATTCCTTCTGGTAACAACCTTTTCAGAATCTCTATCGTCTTGAAGCGAAGAGTTCTCCTCTTTGTTAAATTGAAGTCATAAACAAGTATGTCAACATCCTCCAATTTCAATATGTCTTTGCAGTGACGATTTATATTCGTACCCTTTCTTTTTCTCTTTCTGCCATTTTTTTGTCAACTACCATCTTTGGCTTATACACACCATTGAATGGGTGTGTATTTGTGGCATACCAATGTACTTCAACACTTGTAACATCCTCATTTTCTGTAAAGACCTTTATAACTTTAGCAACCCAGAATGGTGTTGGAAATAATACTGAGAGAGGGGATGAATTAGTATTATCACATTAATAAAACTTTTTCATTTCCATAATCAGATTCATATATGCTACTTCCACAACTTCTTATGATTGAGTTAATTCATCTTCAATGAGTGCATTAGAACATTATCAACCATATTATTAGTTAACAGATGCAGTAACATAGAATAGATCATCACACATAAGGCACACACATGAACACCATGATATAAGGTGGAAACCCAATGCGGGAGAAAACCACCTGCTGCAAATCATCTCAATATTCTTCTTAATAAGAAAATCCTTTTACAATATTTTGTACTGGTGCAGCCTTATACCAGTACGGGAGCTACAACCCCCTTTGCTCTTGTACTAGCCGATCCATTTACTAGTACGCAGGCTGCTACCTGCTACAATGCTCCAAATATTTCCTTTAGCTCTTGTACTAGCTTAGATACTAGTACGTAGGTGCTGACCTACAATCTTCTCTCCTCCAGGTAGCACGTTTCATCAATTTTCATACTGGATACACTGAAGCACAACACATAATCTGAAAGGCCACGTTTCGTCCAATTTTCATACTGGACCCAACAACAACATTGAAGCACATAATCAAACAATCTTCTGAATCACCCAATCACTAGATCAATACATATATAATGAGAGTCATCAATCAGATCTAGTCCATCAGATCACATAAAGATGAGTCATTAAGAACATAATCAATCACTTCTCTGACTGTTGTTATCAGATCATAATACCAGAAACCAGACCCAAAACACAGCAAGGATAAACATGGACAGCTAATTTGATTTCAAGAGAAGTATGCAACTTCACCCATGTAATGCCTGTGTACAAGTACGCACTGTTCTTCTGTGGCGCCACAGACCTCCGCACCTGCGCCTTCTGTGGCACTGCGCACCTCCGCACCTGGGCCTTCTATGCCGCCGCGCACCTCTGCAGCTGCGCCTTCTGTGGCACCGTGCACCTTCGCAGCTGCGCCTTCTATGGCGCTGCGTACCTCCGCAGTTGTGCCTTCTGTGGCGCCGCGTACCTCCGCAGCTACGCCTTCTGTGGCACCGCGGACCTTCGCACCTGCAGTGTTTATGTGCCTGTGTATCTCTGCGCTTTTCTTTCACTGCACTTGTGTGCCTGCGGGTATAGATAATTTCAAGACTTTAAGAATAACCCAGACTATCAGATCTACAGATCTGATCATACGCCGAAGTGACCTCAACCTATCAGTAGATTCACCTCATTTAGATCTAGACATTACTCCCAAGAGATTCATAGTATTTCAGATCTAGCTCACATAAGATGTTCAACCCAAAAGCACACACAAGCCAAATGATCTCCTTTGCTTTATATAGGCAATCTCTTCCTCAAATCATGGATCAATACCACGGACCAAAACCATAATAACACAATTCCGTCGGCTACATACCAAGAGTTAAACATAAGAAACCCCACGTGTGCTTTTCTTTGCCTTGAAGTAAGTGAACTGGGGGTACGCACCTCCTGAACGGGATAACTGTGGGTATGTATGCACTTTATGTAACACCGGCCTGCGTGTACGCACCTTCTGTAAGGTGTACCTACGTACCCCTTATTTTCTTCAATATTTGATCGCTGATCATCAATCTCTATTGCTGACTTGAAGTACTGTGATCTATCACCTGAATGGGTTGCCATCAAGGACAACAATTTAGCCATAATGCCAACAATCTCCCCCTTTGGACTTGATGGCAAAGCTTACTTGTGAACTGTCATCGTGATCCTTTTTGTTGTCGTTTCCTGAACTTCACATCTTTATTTCTTCTGTATGATTCATCTGAATGTATACAAGTGAGATGAATTTCTATAGAGGGTTTCCATCAGTACAAACATGCATCATAATGCCAACAATCTCCCCCTTTAGACTTGATGGCAACAACACCAAATCACTCTCCCCCTTTGACATCAAGGGCAAAGGGTTATGCTCCCCCTAAGAACATGCTCTCCTTGACTATAAACCTGATCTGCTAAAGTCTCTGAATGAACTCCCCCTTTGTATATGCCACGGTGCTTCAATCTGATAATGCTCTTTCTGAGAACAAGCTGAGATGTCTGCTTTGCTACATAGTGTTGTTCATGCTCAAGCTCCCCCTAACTGCAAAAAGATGTTCTACAAGAAGAACATGACTCTATATATCATACATGACCTTCCTATCACCAAAAGACTCAATACATACATCCATCACCCATCATACACCAAAAGTTTACATATGATAACATCATTCATCCCAAGCATAGTGGGGAAACCAACATAGGCCGTTACATGACCTGAAGAGATCCCATCAAATGAATACAATAAATAGAGACACACTATTACATCATGAGTCTTGATATGACCTTTACATCGAATGATATACATGACATTTATAACAAAGACCAAACACCTAAATAAGATCATGATAAATATCATCAACAACATTGTATGATCTGCTCCATAGGATCTGTCATCATCAACTAGACCAACAACTTGTATTAGTGCATGAATCATCAAGATATGTCCGCATTAACTCATCCTTTTGCATAGAATATAGAATCATTCTATCATATGTGAGAAACACCATAGCCACCCAGATCTGCGTGGACCAAGTATCATCAATAGGGAAGATCTGCATCAATCAACATATGCACGAAACAACCTATCATCATATAGGTAAGAACTCATCATCATCATATCTCCAACAATGCAACTTTGAATAATCATCCATGTACCCAGCCAACAATCCTCATCCATAGATGTTCCAAGAACAATCCTGCAATATATGATCTTTATGCATATGGCGACAACAGTCTATGAGAGACACATCATCAAGTACTTCTTCTTATCCTTATGAAGATCACCATGTAGGCACCATTAGTGAATCAACCACAAATCTGATCTAA
>APFE030165723.1:3492-44094 GCA_000404065.3 Pinus taeda
GGGCAATTTTTATGGAAGAATTGATAGCACATTATGAGGATACAAAAAGCAACACTTTTTTTAGCCAATTGATAAGTCTCAAACAAAAGGGTTCAATAATGGCGCACATTGAGGAGTTCCAAAAATTGAACATAAGGGTAAAAGATATTCCAGAGGGGCATAGGATTGATGTGTTCATAGGGTCTTTAAAGGATAATATCCAACATGATGTTCGCCTTTGGGAACCTGATTCATTAGAGAAGGCATTCAGGTTAGCAAGAAAAATGGAAAGCAAAATTATGGCACCAGGAAGCATACCACTCACAACTATAAAGACGGAAGTGTTGTTGCCCCTAGTCTTCCACAACCTATAAGGTTGACACCACAACAATTGGAAGAAAAAAGAGCAAAAGGGCTTTGTTTCAGTTGTGATAGTAAATACACTAAAGGTCATAAGTGTGCTGAGAAGAAATTATTCTACATAGATTGTGAAGAGGAAGAAGAAAAGGAGCAAGAAAGGTCAAAGAAGAGGATATACTCCAGGAACAAAGCCTAGATGAAGAACAAATGAATCCGATGATATCTTGTAATGCATTGGCAGGAATTACCACTCCTCAAACCATCAAGATAAGAAAGGACAAATCAAGAAGAAAAAGGTAATAGTGTTGATTGATTCAGGAAGTACCCACAATTTTATTCATTGAAAGGTAGCAAAAGAATTGAATTGCTTCCTATATCCAGCACCAGAGTGTCAAGTGATGATTGCAAATGGAGGAACGATAAATTGCTCTGGAAAGTGCAATAATATCAAGCTATCCATCGGAGAATATATATTGACTAGCCCAATGCTTTCCATTCCAATGGGAGGTGCTGATGTTGTACTAGGAGTCCAATGGCTACAATCCTTGGGTACAATAGCTTTTAATTTTCAAGAAACTTTCATCAAATTTTCTATGGAAGGAAAAGGAAGTTGAATTAAGGGGTATTGCAGGGAAACCGGGAAAGATAATCAGCTCAACAGTGTGAAAAAAGCTTCCAAAAAAGGAACAAAAAGGTGTAATTGCACAATTATGTTCGCTAGATGTTTCCACATCGAAATCATCTATTTCTCCAGATCTCCAAAAGTCTTGGACAATCATTCCAAGGTATTTGAGACTCCCAAGGTCTCCCACCTATTCGTGATCATGATCATGCTATTCATCTGATTCCAGGAAGTGTTCCTCCAAACATCAGGCTGTACAGATATCCCTATGCCCAAAAGAGTGAATTTGAACGTATGGTTGCAGAATTGCTAGAGGCTGGTATAATTGAACCGAGTCAAAGTTCTTTCTCTGCTCCAGTAGTATTGGTGCACAAGAAGGATGGATCATGGCACATGTGTCCGGATTATAGGGAGCTCAACAAGCTCACTATTAAAGATAAGTCTCCCATTCCTGTCATTGATGAATTACTGGATGAATTGCATGGATCAATTTACTTCACCAAGTTGGATCTTCGTTCAGGATATCATCAAATCAGAATGAATATTGAAGACATTCCGAAAACAACATTTAGAACTCATGAGGGTCATATGAATTTTTGGTCATGCCTTTTGGCCTTACCAATGCACCCTCAACATTTCAAGGTTTGATGAATTCAATTTTCAAACCATTCCTTAGAAAATTTGTGTTAGTATTGTTTGATGATATACTAATATACAAAGTCTTGGAAGGATCATGTTGAACATGTTGACAGGGTGCTACAACTATTGGAGGAGAAACAATTATATGCAAAAAGATCCAAATGTTTCTTTGGAGTACAAGAGGTGGAATATCTGGGTCATATTGTATCTCATGAAGGAGTTAAGGTAGACCCTAGAAAAATTAAAGCCATTAAGGAATGGAAAATTCCCACATCCCTAAAGCATCTGCGAGGATTTCTTGGGTTGACAGGGTATTATCGCAAGTTTGTTAAGAATTATGGGAGAATAGCAGCACCTCTAACAACATTATTGAAGAAAGATGCATTTTCATGGACTCCAGAAGCAACAAAGGCCTTTGAAAATCTTAAAGAGGCAATGTGACGGTGCAATGGTGGATGACCAATAAAGGGTGATGAACGAGGTGATTTACTTCGGGGACCAAATTTATTTAGTACCCAGCTCATCCGACATGATCCGGGATCATGCAAGAAGCCCGTGACTCACCATTATCAGAGCATCAGGAGTTTACCAAGACATACAAAACCATCAGGGAGTGCTTTGCATGGAAGGGCCTTAAGGATGATATTCTAAGGCATGTCCGAGAGTGTGACATGTGCCAAAGAAACAAGGGTGAGCACACACACCCTGTTGGGTTACTACAGCGTCTTCTTATTCCTAAAGGGAAATAGAAGAGTCTGTCGATGAATTTGATCATTGGGTTGCCCACAGTGTAGGGCAAGGACTACATATACATCGTGGTAGACCGATTAACGAAGTTTGCACACTTTTTCGCCATCTCAGCCCGGTCCTCGGCCTCACAGGCGGCCGAATTGTTTTTCAAGGAGGTATTTCGACTTCATGGTCTCAAGAAGACCATTGTTAGTGATTGGGACAATAGATTCATGGGAGGATTTTGGCAAGAGTTATTTCGACTAGTGGGCACAGAGCTCATTGCGAGCACTAGTTATCACCCCCAGACTGATGGGCAAATGGATATAGTCAACAAATGGCTAGAGGATTACCTACGTAACTATGTGATAGGCCAGCAGCGTGCAAAGATACGGTGGTTGCACTTGGGCGAGTACTACTGCAACACCATGTACCACATGTCCATAGGTATGTCCCCATTCAAAGCCTTGTATGGTTACGACGCATTATCTTTAGTTGACGTGATGTTTGGAGACAGCAAGGCCCCTAGGGCCAAGGATTGGATACATTGTTGGCTGTCACTCATGATATCTCCTAAGGATCCTATCCTCATCAAATCTAACATCCAAACTCAATATCACCTTTCTTTGTCCTGGAATGTAGACTCGGTAGGCCTTCAAGACCTCACTGTAGCCAACAAACATGCCCCTCTTAGATAAGGGCTCCAGATTAGTCCTTTTCACTATAAGCACATGGACATAAACTGGACCTGCGTATATGCAGAAGTGACTCACATCCAATTTCACTTATGTAAACAACTCCTTAAGAGCCATGTCCTCCAACACCCTGTGGGCTGTGAGGACTCCTATTCTGCAAGTATACAGTTGTATTATAGGCCTCCACACAAGAACATAGGAAACTCCTGATCATAGATCATTTCCCTTGTTGCCTCCATGATGGTCCTATTTTTCCACACGGCAACCCCATTTTGTTAAGGGTTGTAAGGTACTATGACCTCCTTCTTGAACCCTGCCTGCCTACCAAAATCCAAGAACTCGTTGGAGGTATACTTGCCCCCATTATATGATCTCAGCACCTTAATCTTCCTCCCTATCTGGTTCTCCACAAGAACCTTAAACACTTAAAACTGTAATATTCCCACTTAGCAATATTGCTATGGGGAAATATCACTTTTTCTCAATTTTGGATTAATTCGCACTTGCACTTAGGAAAGGTGGGTTTAGAGGTCCCACATGAATTTTTGAGTAAAGGGAAGCCCAAACATTAGAGGAGGAGAAAAATCGAGCTACTAGTGGTAAATGGGCGCCACCCATAGAGAAATACGGCTCACAAAGAAATATGCACGCATTGGAGGGAGATTGGTGGGGGAAAGTCGAAGTTGGGCCCACATGGGCATTTAGGAGGCTCTTTGACAAAAAGAGGGGGCAATCATTTTTGGTCATTCATGATTATTTGGGTTTTCTCTTAGACTAGCACACTTGAGTTAAGGCCAAGTCCGCAAGTCTTGTTGAGCATAAGAGGTTTCCAGGCGGAAATCTCACCCCTTGCTTTGGTGGACTTCGAGTGTCAGCCCAAGGAGGGAGTCTCGTCCTTTTCAGATTGATCTAGGAGCAACGTGGTGTGAGTGTGGGGAAGTTCTAGCAGCAGCAGCGCAGGCACTACGCAATCCTTGGTAGTGTCTCACGTGAGGGTAGAGGAGAGAAGGGAATTTTAGGCTGAAACTTGGGGAGGAGTCCGGGGAGGAGATTTGTTGGTGATTGCAATCATTTTGAGGGCATTCAGCAGCATAATTATCAGGTGGGTCGAAATACCTAGAAACAGTGCCATCTATGTTGCAGGAAACGTGGTACAGAGGTCCGTTTCCATACAGAAACTGGTACGAAAAGCATAAACGCATTTGGTACGGCCGTGAAACGCGTTTCCGGTCGTACTACCACATTTCCTGAAATGGAAACGTGGCCAGTATGGCCGGAAACACGTTTCAGTGTTGTACGACCCGCGTTTCCTCATTAACTTGTGTTTTTTTTTTTTTTTTTTACTTTTAGAGTATGTTAGTGACTTCTAGTTGCTTCTAGATGCGTGTCTAAAGTTATATAAGTGAATTTTTGCCCTAGTGTTGATATGCAATTCATCAGGAAGTTTGAGGCATATGCAGTTCATGGTAATGTTAAATTCTTAAAGTAAAAGTGATATTCTCCTTTAGTTTTCATTTTCATCATTTTACTTAAATTTTTAACATTTCCATGAAATGACTTTGGAATTTCGGCCCAATTTCCCTCAATGGCACTCTAGGTTGCATGAAACGGGGAAACGGGTACGAGTTTCCGAAACGGGAAGCGATACAAAATGTGACCTCCCCAAATTTTGGAAACGGGGAAACGCGAAATATATAATATATTATATATATATATATATATATATGTGGCAATCATAAAGCATAAATGATACATTATAATTTATTATACTTAAACATTAAGATTTAATTTACATCACATTTACTCATGAATGATCACATAATGAAAATAGAAAATATTGGAATATCCAAAAGCAACCTTTATATATATCCAATCTCAAAATCAGCCTTTTATTTATATTAATATATGAGGCTGCAAGTACAATAAAGACTATAAGGCTGCAAGAGAGAGATTCAAATCAGGATTTTCTACATCCACATCCCATTCTTTAGAAGGACCACTGTTGTATTGGGAGTCTCCTCCTACATAGTCAAACGACCTTAGTGCTCTTGATTAAATACACGTTTCATACCCTAGCACCCTACATGATCTTGATTATTGGGAGTTTCCCCTGCATAGAGAGCTTGGTTCTCTTGATTAAATACAAGTTCCATACCCTAGTACATGATAAAATCCAATGGAAACATTGCAGTCTCCCCAATCCTGAAATCCTGAAAAACAGATAAGCTAAGTCACCTGACACGGGTATTCGGGACACGTAGGATTCGAGATTCGTGGTGTCGGATTCGGACACGCTGACCCCCCGGAACAAGACACATTATATATTATAATAAAATAATATATAACGTGTCTTGTTCCGCGGGGTCAGCGTGTCCGAATCCGACACCACGAATCTCGAATCCTACGTGTCCCGAATCCCGTGTCAGGTGACTTAGCTTATCTGTTTTAATATAATATATTATTATATTAATATATATAATATATATATATATATTAAAATATAGATATATATATATATATTAAAAATTAGTATTATCATATTTCTTACACAAATTTAATTAATGATACAAATTTATTGATTTCAAACATAGATCTTCATCTATAGCTATTAGCATGCATAGTACATACAAAATTCAAATAAATGTCAATGGTATTGGTCACATTACACCTGTTACCCCCTAACACAATGTTAATCTGGTCACTGACTGTGCATTAATCAATTTTAACTGAGGCTTATGTTTATATCACATAAATTGGTAGAATGATATGATAAAGTTCATAAATGACTCAAAATTATTCGGTCCGGATTCGTGTCCGACACGATTCGGTCCAGATTCGTGTCCAAATCACAAGACACGTCGTGTCCGAGGGCGTGTCGCGATTTTCAGGGGCGTGTCGCGATTTTAGGACACGTGTCCGGTTTCCAGGGCTTGCTAAGCTCAACGCGGGAACGAAAAGGCCGTGTTTGCACCGGTTATGGCAGTGAAATATTAAATATATGATGGTGTGAAGTGTCTTTATAAGACAAGTAGTAATCTACTTAACAATGAGACTGTTCTGTAACTAGATGACATTGCAGAACAGTGATCCCAATTGACATTCCTCTACGGAAATGGCATAGAGACTAACTTCTAATTTATGAGATGTCGCCTGTCATGAGACGTATAGAAGTATTTTGGAAGACTTGATAGTATAAAATTTAAATAAAACAGTGAGGGTATGGTCCAGCAAATAAAATTGTGTGCCGAACACCTACAGCAAAGTTATAACGGAACTTCCAAAGTTCCAAGTTGTATGATTGCTGTAACTTGAAGGTAATCGACTAAGGTACAGTTCATTACCATCTGATTTAACATTGCTTTTGAATCCCCTGTCACAATCTGCGTTTGTATGCGAGAGTTGTTAACTATATTCAAACCATAAAATACAAAGTTTGTTTAATGACTTACCAAATTTCCCATACATAAGATGATTCAATCGTTCTTTTAAGACACACAATAACCCATTCTGCACCTGCCAGCCCATACCTGACTTTTTATTATATATCAAATTTATTTTACTTTTAGTTTTATATAATTAAGAATGTCATATTCAATGTACAATACTAACCTCTGAGATAAATATTACAATCTCACCTGTAAAATACAGCTACCATCTCATATAATTATAATTTACAGTGCTGTTCAGTGTTGGATTGATGGAACATTGGAAACCTTGGCATTGTAAACATTTTGATCACAGACTTGAGAGAATCGATGTTTCAAATCTTGAATGCTGTGAGCCTGTGACACTTAAAAAGTCTGAATCTAATGTCTTTCCGCTAGAAGTTTTGCATTCCTGTTTTCATTAAGAAGAATGTACGAGTACCCTTTCAGCCATTGGATAATACCAACCCAAGGTTGCAGCAATTTAACTATTCAATGATGGAACAACAACATTATAATTTTGAGTCATTTATGAACTTTATCATATCATTCTACCAATTTATGTGATATAAACATAAGCCTCAGTTTAAAATTGATTAATGCACAGTCAGTGACCAGATTAACATTGTGTTAGGGGGTAACAGGTGTAATGTGACCAGTACCACTGACATTTATTTGAATTTTGTATGTACTATGCATGCTAATAGCTATAGATGAAGATCTATGTTTGAAATCAATAAATTTGTATCATTAATTAAAAAATTGTGTAAGAAATATGATAATATCTAATTTTAATATCTATAATATATATAATATAGATATTAATAAAATAATATATAACGTGTCCTAACGTGTCTTGTTCCAAGGGGTCAGCATGTCCGAATCCGACACCACAAATCTCGAATCCTACATGTCCCGAATCCCTGTGTCAGGTGACTTAGCTTATCTGTTTTTCAGGATTTCAAGATTGGAGGGATTGCAATGTTTCCATTGGATTTTATCATGTACTAGGGTATGGAATTTGTATTTAATCAAGAGAACCAAGCCCTCTATGCAAGGGAAACTCCCAATAATCAAGATCATGTAAGGTACTAGGGTATGAAACATGTATTTAATCAAGAGCACTAAGGTCGTTCGACTATGTAGGAGGAGACTCCCAATACAACAGTGGTCCTTCTAAAGAATGGGATGTGGATGTAGAAAATCCTGATTTGAATCTCTCTTGCAGCCTTATAGTCTTTATTGTACTTGCAGCCTCATATATTAATATAAATAAAAGCTGATTTTGAGATTTGGATATATAATAAAGGTTGCTTTTGGATATTCCGATATTTTTATTTTCATTATGTGATCATTCATGAGTAAATGTGATGTAAATTAAATCTTAATGTTTAAGTGTAATAAATTATAATGTATCATTTATACTTTATGATTGCACATATATATATATATATATTATATATATATATATTCGCATTTCCCCGTTTCCAAAATTTGGGGAGGTCACATTTCATATCGCTTCCCGTTTCGGAAACTCGTACCCGTTTCCCCATTTCGTGCAACCTAGAGTGCCATTGAGGGAAATTGGGCCGAAATTCCAAAGTCAGCAATTGGCCAATTCCTTTGTCGGTTTTTGTTGGTATTTGGTGGTGAGTCGGGAGTTAATTTCCTGGAATTTTCTTAGCGCCAGAGGCGGCCCTAGCAGTGATTCTTCACAGCTAGCAGCTCAATTTCTAGGCATTTCAACACAGAGCCAAAGGGAGATCAGCCAGTACGCTCGGGGGAGTTCATCTTCATCCCTTGGGCTTAGCTAGCTTGCCTTGGGCTTAGCTAGCTTGACTCGAGCTTAGCTAGCTTGCCTTGGACAAGCCTAGGTGCATACTTTCCAAGCACCCATTGTAACCTCATGTTTCATCAATAAAATGGCTCAGCAACACAGTTTTTGGCTCTATCTCATGTTCCAATTTGTGGGCAAATTTTTTGTGTGTTTTTCGCTATGCATGCTTTGTTTATTACTGCAAATTTTCCTTGGGGATATTACAAAAACTAATTGAAGACCTCATCCTTGGTCTTCAGGAAGTAGATCCAAGTCTTCCTAGAATAATCATCTATAATGTTGAAAAATATAAGGACCCTATGATCGACATCACAGACATAGGACCACATATTTCTGAATGCACCAAGTCTAGCACACCCTTAGACTTGGTCACACTATGAGGATATGAATTCTTGGCCTACTTGCCAAGTGTACACCCTTTACTCACTGCATCCCACTCCACCCAGATCTTTGAAAAACCAGTAACATCCTCTACAACATCAGAAGAGCTTTGTAGTGCAGGTGCCCCATCCTCCTATGCCAAATCTCACTCTTGTTGTCACTCTCTTCTTCCTTCGTTTCATCTTGACCTTCTTCATCTAGCTCAGTCTAAGTCTAAGTCTTGGTAGCTATATTCTGTTCCTACGGTTAGATAAGCTTCACCTTAATCTTTCTCTTTTTCTTTATTGGTAACAACATCAACCTGCACTATAGCTTGGTAGGGCTGATAACTGACAACCTAATAGCAACACAAGATCCGGTTTCAAGATAATAAGCCCAGTCACTTTCTTTTAATTCTTAGAAGGTTGAAACCTAACTAGTAGGGTTAAGCATGCGTAAGTAGAACTAATTCTGTTGAACAAGTAACTCAAATGCGGCCACTAAATAAGTACAGGAGCTATTCTCTCAAAGTGTAGGCTTAATTAATTCATTATGTAGTATAGGTCTTTTTGTAGCAGCCACTGGATGTACAAGAGATTTTAAGAGCAAGGCACCAATACTTACGAGAGGTGGGACGAAGACTCAGTTGTAAAAAGGCTCTGAAAGGTCTGAAGCACCAAATGAAAAGAAATCGCGATAAGTAGTTGTGGTTAAGAGAGATAGCTTAGCATTCAAAGGGTGGAAAAAGGCTTCTAAAAAGGGCATCATCTATGTATGGAGGTCGGTATGTTTACCAATGCACGGACTAGCACGAGGTGTGGGTCCAAGTTATTATATATAGATATACATCTATATAAGATATAATAACAACTAGCTTGGAATGTGTTACCATCATGAAACATATATAATCGGGATGCCTACCGAACAGTAGGGAGAGGGGTAAAGCATGTGGGCTACAGCTATGGCTATTAGGAGCCTTTCCTTCATGAAGAAAACAACTTTCCGAATAGAAAGTGCTTGGTCTGGCCCCCCGAAATAGATACGCTCCTTGTTCCCTGTATGAGAAAGAACCAGTATGAAAAAGGGGTGACGAGAGGTATTGAACTACTGTGGATACAATGACAATATCAAAAATTTCAGGTGGGTAAGTGAGATCAGAATCATCAACTAGACTTAAACTATTTAAGTAGGTAAGGAATCATTGACCGATAGGTATGACTAAGGCAATCACTAAATCGATTTGGAGCTAAGAACCGTATAAATATAATGGCGAGCCAAGTTATTCTAAAAGAAGGAAAATGAATGCAATGGCGGAAAAATAGAGTGTCATTAAGACATCAACTTGTGTTGAAGAAACTAGGGCTGGCTTGGCAAGCCGTGAGCTCCGAGCCCAGCCGGGTATCACCATTATCGAGAACGAGATGCCAACCAGCGCCTTCAAAGAATACTGAAGCGGATTTGATTCCTAACTTTCATCCGCCAACTTGTAGCCATTGTTATATTGCCTACTCATTCAAGTTATTGCCCAGGCATTTCACATTCAGGGCCATAGCGAGCCTTCTGCTCCATCGCTATATACCTATATAGATGTGGAGTAGTTTCGGGATTGATTAAGGTGGTGCCTTTGGACCGATCAATGATTTGTTTTGGCCCACTTAGTCCACCTGCTTTGGAACGATTCACTTGGATGCTCCAGCATGAATGAAATGAAGGGAGGGACAAGTGAAAGGGAGACCATGTTCAATCGTGTATCCAAGCAGGTTAGCCCTTTTCCTTTCTGGATGTTGGACTTTTGGAACAGGACTTGGTGAACTAAAACAGATAATCCAATTACCTGGAAGAAGGGGATCAACCTGTGCAAGTAGCAGCGAGCAGAGTTTTCACGTGTATGAGATAGTAGGAAATGTTAGGTCCCGCAGCCCCTAAGAGCTTATAGTAGGGAATTTCGATGGGCAATTGTCTTCAATTATTCTGTAAGTTGTGCTTTTCATCTTTCAAACGGAAACAAGGAGATTCGAGTTGAGTTCCCTTCTCTTAGAATGGTTTTATTCACGTCGCTTTCAAAGTAAGGGTAAGGGCCCCTTTTAGAATGGGAATCTCGTATCTCCGGAAGTTGTATCAACCCGAAACTATAGATGTGGGCACACCACATTACACAAAAAGGGACAAGTGGCCTTTTCGACCATGCAAGTCTGGCCTTAAATAATAATAATAGGGGGCAAACACCCCTTAAATCAAAATAGTAGGCAGCTTCATATTCCTATCCTGTTCGGTGCATTCCATTTCCAATCCGGCCAAGTTTGATCCAATTTCTCTTGATCCAACCTTCGCATAACCATTTGATGATCCAGCGAATGAAGCAAAGGCAGGAGCATAGCTAGGATCAAAAGCAAAGATCCCATTACCATAGCCAGATTGAGAGCCATATGTCATACGAAAGTCATATGTCATACGAAAGCCATGTATGTTCAGCATAGCGCCAAACAGGCTAAGCGTGAAACATAGGTTATGCAACCCAATGTATTAAGTGTAAGCGGGTTTTTAGGACCACTATGGGTGGAAGAAAAGCCCATAGCAATAGAAAGCAGGACAGTCAATCGCCAACCTCCATCCAAGCACAACCTATAAGAGCAGCTCCCAGGTCAAACCAGTCAGAACTAGCTGCTACTACCATTGGAAGCATAGGAGGTAGAGCTAGTTTACTTTGTTTACCCGGAATCAGTGAATGCGCCAGTTTATGGTGCCAATGAAGCAGCACCCGTTTCAGTTCGAAAGTTAGTAGTTTCAGACACTTACGTTCGAGAGTAAGAGGCGGTTAGAGCATATAGGCATAGGTGGTCGGGACAACGGCAGATACAGATGCAGCAAACTCAGTATACAAGGTCGAAACAGAACCATTTGACCCCGAAATTTGGGTTTTATATCCCATTTTAGGTGCAAATACAAATCCACACCCTCCAGTAGCAAAGAGACAGGTAGCGTAGGCGTATTTAGATTGATATCCGGTATAAGTACCAGTTATTTAGCAAGGCACTCGTCGATAGCCATTCACTTGCTCGTCCAAATCTTTGCTTTGTGCCGCACATGACCCAATAGCCATTTCTGAGTCCATCTATGCAAGGCCAAGTAGCAGTAGAGTGACACACCTATTGGAGAGAGAACAAGCACGACGCAGCTGACAACAAAACGATAAAACAGATGGGTGAAAGTCAACAGTAAAGGTAAGCGGTTGGGACAAACAATTGAAAGGTATAGCAGGTTCTAAAGTAGGCAACAGAGACAAAGGCAGAGCCATAGCTTGCATCTCTTCCATATCGAGATTGAGAACCTCTAGCAGCATATCTTCCAGATCAATAGGCAAAGCCCGCAACCCCCTATGAAATAAATGAAAAAGGGTGGGGCGGCCCTAAGCGATATTGAAGTAATAGATAGCTTGGCCTTGTGTTATAGATTGATATCCAGCGACAGAGGCAAAGATTAAAGCAGGCAGAAGCAAATGAACCAACACCCGCTTATGGATCAATTCAAGAGCCAGTTGATCAAGTTGAAGCACTCGTTGTCCTCACAACAAATAGAGATCTCTCTCCCTCCTACCAATCATCTGCTTCTTGCTTAAATCAGTCCCCTTCAACCCAACATCCACTTCACCTCTCACAAATTTGAACTCCAGTCCTCTATCTTCCATGCTCAAAACTGAAAGGAGATTTTTCTCCAAACCCAGTACATATAGCACTTTGTTCACCTCCATACTGCATACTTGGCCTTGTCACCAAGCTCCACATTTACATCTCTAGGCCCTCTGGTCATGTTAGTTAAGAAATCTCAGGATTCAGTCATGTGACGAGATGGTCCATTGTCCATGAACCAGACACCTCTCGTAATAGTCCCAGAAAAGCAAGATACTAGGGCGAAGTTTTTATCGAATTTCTACGCCATCTATGCCATCTGCGCAATAGCTGCCTTAGCAGCCTTCCTTGCCCTTATTTTTGTTAGGACATTGACTGGAAAAATGCCTAAACTTATGACAAGTAAAGCATTTAACTTTGCTCATGTCCTTTTCCTTCTTGCTCTGTGAAGATACTCCTCCATCCCAGTTCTGCTTGGTCTGCACTTTTCCCTTTCTTGCTTGTGTAGCAAGAGAAACTTCGTCCTTCTCCTCACCGCCCTTTCGTCGTCCTCCAATCGATGAAACTTCTCAGGTCTCCTTCTAGGTGAAATTCAAATCGTCCCATAACCGACTCTAATTAGGAAGTTGTTGACAAGCAAGAATCTCATCCACAAAATTGGACCACAGCGTCACACACCCCTTTAGAGCAACTTTGACCAGCTCTGAATCATGCATAGTTTCCCCCACAACTGCAAGCTCATCACGATCCTGATGGACTCTCGTGAGATAGGAAGCCTGGTCTCAAATCTGCCCATTTTAATGCTATTAAACTTTTCCCACGACACCATTTTTTTGTTCTCGTCTGTACTCAAATAAAGACCAGTCAGAACTACACACATCTGTCTACCAATGTCCTTCCTTGATATGCGAGGAATTATATGATCCCTCACACCATCTAGAATTATGCAGCTCACTTTCATATCCTTGGTTCTATGTTTTGCTACTTGAACCTTATCTAAAGGAAACTGCACATCTCTACTTACTAAATCCCAGAGATCATTCATCTTCAGGTTCTAGGTAATTTGCTCCTTCCAAGGAATGAAATTTTATACCTCATGCAACCTGTCTTCATATCTCAAAATGTTTAATGATGCCATCTTTGCAGATCAACAACGGCCACAAAACCCAGCTACAAAATTTAGAAAATAATTTTGTTTCTGCAAAAAGGAAAAGTCTTTGTTGCAAACCCTCGTGATCTCAAATATCTCTTTCAGAGTCTTCTAGATTACTCTAACACCATGTTAAATTTCTAATAATAGCGAGATTTATTTTCTCATGAAAATTTAATTTATCCCCAATCTATCATTTATTCACCCAAATTATAATCGAATCACCAAAAAGTAAAATCACTAGTATCTTTAACTTCTAGAATTAAAAATATGCAGCGGAAATAAACCAAAGAGATCAATCACACATTGCAAAATTAATTAACCCACAAACAGTTCTCTATCCTTTCATTATTTGGAAAATCTGGGTTTTTCGACCCAAAGAGACACAACGAAAAGTACAATATAGAACCTACAACTTCACTCCCTCAGAATGAATTTGGCCTAAGTAGATTGACCTCAAGGAAGTCTACCTCCAGATGAAACCGTTCTAAAGAAATCGACCTCTAGAAAATAGATTTGCACCCTCCGGCAACTCAATCTACGCCCTACCACTAATGTGCACTCTGAAAACCCTAGCACTCCAGCAACTCAGCCTCCTCTAGATAAATTCGATCTCCTTTTAGCAACTCGGCCATGTAATCTCCTCCAATTTGGCGCTCCTCGATTCACTCTAACCCGCTCACACTTCTCCTCCTTTGTGCACTGATCACTAAGCCACTCGCACTGCAAAGAAAATCAATTGCTCGTGATGACCTGCTCACACACTTGTGTTCTTCATTATGTCTTCACCTCCATCGCTAGCCTCCATTTATAATATTCATTGAGTCCAAATCTCTAACCCCAATCTCCCCTCTAGACACACCATGAATCTTCCTTCTAGAAACATCTTAAAGATCAATAGTTGAGATTATTTCTAAGTCACTTAAATAAGTAAATTATTTATCCCTAGAAAATGACCCAATAATCCACAATTATTAATTCAGTTTAATTATTGCACCTTTCCTAAGTTAGACTTAGGAAAGAAGACATAAATCACTATAAGAGGCAAATAAAGTCTCCCACATGCTAAGACACCAAGCAATTGTAGAAGACCTTCCAATGCTACTCACATCAACATTCCAAGCGGATCTATAAGATCAAGCATGCAACATATGGCAGCATCAAGAAGTACAAAGGGAGATTCATGGCAAGAGGCTTCTCCCAAAAAGACAGAGTGGACTATAACGAGACATTTGCTCCAGTCGTCAGGTACACTCCTATTAGAAATGTTGTTTCTCTTTCTTTAGTTTTGGGTTAGAAGATACATCAGATAGATGTAAAGACTGCATTCGTCAATGATGTGATTGAGGAGGAAGCATACATAGAACAACCTTAGGTCTTTGAGGTACAAGGGAAGGAAACCGATGTTTGTTGATTGAAGAATCCTTTGTACGGACTCGAGCAAGCACCTAGGGCATGATATTCCAGGATTGATGGATACTCGATGAGCTTGGGCTTCACCAAGAGTGTTGTGGATCTTGACCTTTACTTCATGATTGTTGATAACAATCCTTTGACCTTGGTGTTGTATGTGGATAATTTGTTCCTTACTAGAACAAAGAGACTCATCATCGGGTGCAAGGGAGAGTTGGCCTTGAAGTTTGAGATGAAGGATCTTAGCTAGATGAATTATTTCTTGCAATTGGAGGTGTGGCAGAGATCAAAAGTACATTGTTCAGTTTTTGAGGAGATTTGGCATGATCGCCTGCAAGTCCATGGCTACACCTATGTTGACAAATTTAAAGAAGTTGAGTGATTCTTTAGATTTAGATTTGGTGGATCCCACAATGTATTGACCAGTGTTGATAATATCAATATCGGAAAAATATCGATGAGGGTCCAGAAAACATTTTATCAACAATATCGACGAAAATTTCGGCAAAATATCGGCAAGCATAAAAATGCATAATATATTCTTTTTTTTTTCAGATTTTTAAACATATAAAGCAATAACAACATGAAATAAAGACATTGGCACATAAATATGAAGAAAGCACTAATATATATATATATATATGATATCAAATAGAAATGATACATCAAAGGCAATACCAAATCCTGTTGATCCCTGATAATTGTCCAATCAAGGACTCAAATGTGGAGAACCAATACAAAATAACATCACATATATAAAAGTATCTCATCATCATGAGTTATATGTAGTAAAACAAATAAAATTAGCAGCTATCTATCAGAAATCAGTGCCCTCTCCCCCTTTTACGAGAAAACATGATGGGTTGTTTGCCAAGGCTGCCCCTAATAGTAGAAGGCCCTGGCCCTGCCCCTACACCTAATGTCAAATAATGAGTGCTAGGTATGGAGTTGTGCTCTCCTATATCTATAGCAGATGGTGATGCTCCCACAGTCTCCTCCTCCTCCTCCTCTGCCTCCTGCTCCTCCTCCTCGTGTAGCTCCTCCTCCTCGTGTTGTTAATGTTGATGCCCCCACAGTCTCCTCCTCCTCCTCCTCTGCCTCCTGCTCCTCCTCCTCGTGTTGCTCTTCCTCTGAGTCCTCCTCCTCTTGCTGCCCCTATTCTAATGGATCATCTGGCTCTAACCATGAAGGTGACTCCTCCAAGATGGGCTCCTCGGACTCCACCCTCCACTGAGACAGTACATCAATATTGTCCAAGGAAATGGCATCTGGATCCATTGGTGCTTCTATTTGCTTCACTCGAAGTCAGATATTGTAATGCACATACACTAAATCATTGAGGCATGCGAACAACCTGTAAGAGTGTCAAAAAAACTAATGAGTCTTGACTCTTGACTCTTGACACTTGAAGGTCATAAATTAAAATTTTAAAATTACAATAAGTGTAATTGCTCGACTGAAGGCTGGAGCTCAAAGTTATACCTGTGGTGCTTTTTTGCATGTATTTTCTCAAATACACTCCAATTGTACTCACACCCTGAAGAGTTACATGTTTGACTCAAGATTCTTATGGCCAATTTCTACAAATTTGGTGCCCTTTGCACCATAGCTTCGCCACCAAATATCTACAACAAAATAAAGAAATAAAAAATTCAAAAACTTAAAACATAATTAAACTTTCAAATAAAAATTACATAATTGAATTTTAAAAATCTAGAATTATAAGTAAGGAAATTCTAAATTGAAAATTCTAATTTCTAATGAGTGATGCTTGTCACTTATATGGTATGAAGAGGGTCCTTCCCCTAATAGCATCATCAAAGCCAAATAGGCGAATACAATCCTGATAAAACTGTATCTTGCGATTGATTTTGCTATGAAGCTCAAGATCAAGTACCATCCTATGAATACAAGAATGGATCCCTTCCATCACCTCGCCATCGAAATCAAAGCCACATTTGTATGAAAATGTGGGGTTGAGGAAGAGTGTTGCTGCATGAATGGGTCGATGAAGCATCCTTGTCCACCGACTATCAATCACATCCCATAACATCATATGCCTATCAAGCCCAGCAGAACCCTTATCTGCATAATAAGAATGAATGGCCTCCTTGGCCCTATCCATGGCCTCATACAAATAAGCCATTGCAAGCTTCTCCCCATCTACCAATCTAAGAACCTTTACTATAGGTTCACTAACTAAGCATGCTTCTACTCCCTCCCAAAACATGTCAAAGTACACCATTTTTTGCAATGGCTCTCCCGTCCTATCTCCTACTATATCTACAATCAGGCCACTCATCAGAAACAAACATTTGCTTCAACTCGAACTGGACTGAAGCAAAGACTGAAGAGTAATAAAATTTGTGGCAAAACGTGTGATTGTCCTTGTTTCTAGTGAACCTCCTCATGAGGCTAAGAACAAAAGCATGGTTATAAATAAACTTAGGGACGCTCCTAGCCATATCAACCACCTCCTTGATGAAGGAGAGTTTCCCCATATCCTCAAGCAACAAATCAATACAATGTGTTGCACATGGAGTCCAGAACAATGTGCGATACCTCTCCATAAGCATCTTGCCGGCAGATACATAATTAGTTGCATTGTCTATTATGACTTGCACCACATTTTGCACACCGATCTCCCAAATGAACCCATCTAACAACTCACATATCATTGTTGCATCTTTGATATGTGCTGATGCATCCACTGATTTAATAAACATGGTACCTTTAGGACAATGTACCCAGAGATTTAGAAAGGTCATACCCTTCCTATCTGTCCAACCATCAGACATCACTGTGCATCCATAAACTTCCCATGTTTTTTTCAACTCCGCCAATCTATAGTTGATGTCCTGCTTTTCTGTTTGAAGAATTAGCCCCTACAATGTTAAGATATTCCAACACATAGGAAATAGTTAAGTATAACTTGGTCTAGTGTAGAGTTAGGTAAGAGTATTTCTTTACTATGTACTTTTGTAAGTTACAATCTGACGGTCACGATATGTTCTAGACATGAAATGATCCGACAGTTCATTCTCCTCCTCGGTATTACCGACACTTGATTCGTGGCTTAACACCCGATTGGTCCATGATCTCTATCTAAAGAGCATGGAGGGTCATTTGTAAGGTGACCGTTCATGAGAGAAGCTTATGTAAATTTTCTTTCTTTTACATTAATAAATTGCCTGAAGTGGCCGTGTTGGCTCAAGCTGTAAATTGTTTCCCTCTTTGAGGGTTTTAACCACGTCTAGAATACTAGTGTACTGATTTGTGATTTGTTTGTGAACGGTGTCCCTTGGTGTTCTATCTAAGGAACTCACCCTGTAAATTCCTACATGGTATTAGAACTATTTGAGGGCCGCATCCATTGGTGATCCAAATCCTAAGTCGTACAACTGCATCCCACTGTCGTTTCCTAGATTTATTGTTTGTAACCGCTTTCGGGCCAAGAAGACTGCTCTATTGTGTTAGGAGCATCTGTTCCAGTGAGGAACCCCTTTCGTTTCACACGAAAAGGTTTCTGGTAGCCCTAACTACATCATTTTTAAGATCTAGAAGTATACAGTCTTTATTTGCAGTTTTAGTTATTTATATCTCTGTTTTTGTTTACCGAATCTATACCTTTCATTTCTGTGTATGCTCTTTGTCCTGCGATTCTGTGAGACCTAGGCAAATCAGAAACAGAAAGGAAGGGTTTTTCTCATGCGTATGCTCTTTTTTGCCCAATGTTTTTAAAACCGTTTTTAAAAACCGGTTACCGGTCAAACCGGCCGGTTAGCAAGGCTGTCGGTCCGAACCGGCCAAAAAACCCGGTTTGATAGGGCATCTTGCCTTTTTTTAGCCCTAACCAGTGAAAACCGGCCGGTTTGTATCAAACAGGCCGGTTCCATCCTAAACCGACCGGTTTTAGGCACGCCCACCAAAACATGCAAAAAGGCGGATTTTGACTGTGGTTTAGGGGTTTTGGGGGGGAGGTAAAGGTGTTTTCCCTCCAAAAACACCCTCTCCAAGCTATAAGAGACCCCTCTCACTCTCATTTGTCTCACACAACTGATTTGGAGTGTTTGTGAGTGTTTGTGAGCTTGGAGAGTGTTGAGTTTTTGCTGAAGTAGTCATCTTGGAGTTGGGATTGGAGCTATTTTAGAGATAGTGTGTATGTAGGAATTTACAGGGTAAGTTCCTCATAAAGAACACCAAAAGGACACCGCTCACAACCAAATCTCAAATCAATACACCAGTATTTTTGACGTGGTTAAAACCCTCAAAGAGGGAAACAGTCCACGGCCTGCGCCAACGTGGCTACTACAGGCAATTTATTAATAAAAGAATGAAAATTTACATAAGCTTCTCTCATGCACGGTTAACCTACAAATGACCCTCCATGCGCTTTAAATAGATTTCATGGACCAATCGGGTGTCAAGCCACGGATCAAGTGTCGGTAATACCGAGGAGAGAATGAACCGTCGGATCACTACATATCGTGACCGTCTGATTGTAAGTTACAAAATGTACAACGGTAAAGAAACACACTTTACCTAACTCTAACCTAACTCTATACTAGACCAAGTTGAACTTAACTATTCCTATGTGTCGGAATATCCTAACATGGAGCACAGCCAAGCTCAGAAGGAGGAGGACGGATAAGAGAAGAATCTAAGTCAATTTCTTTGCCAATGGGGAGAGGGTCTGAAGAGATCCTCTAATAACCAACGGGAAGTTGGGGTGAAGAAGCTGTAAGACTTTCCAAAATGGCGGAAGCTTTATGCATGAACGGACAAAGGTGAAGGGGATGGTTTCCTTCACATAGCCTACAAGGGAATCGAATCTTCCCTTTCTTCGTACCACTGCCAGTTGATAGGGTAGCATCGTCATGAGCTACAAAGGATGATGAGGGATGGGCAGGATCACGAGACCATACTTCTAATATCCTAGGAATGCCAGGACAATCACGAAGAAGATGGTCATCCTTTCATAATTTACAAGGAAACTTAACCTTTTGCGGAGGAGCAGAAGGTGGTCCAACCTAAGATGTACTCGAAGAAATAGTTGTATAAGTGGCCTTGCGTTTATCATACTTCTTCTTCTTCTTAGTTTCCTGGTTACTAGATGTGAAACTTTCACCAGGCGAAGGAGGAGACAAAGGTGAAGAAACAGGGGAAGAAGGCGTAGGCTCAACCTTGGAATCAACGTGTCGTGATTCAGATGAAGGAGACAATGGAACAGAAGTCATGACGCTCGGGACCATCGAGGGTGAAAACAACCAAACGGGAAAACCGATGGTTAATCCAGGCAAGGACAATGTTGCCATATACGGAGCACCAACATTTCCAAAAGGCAGAAACGGACCAGGATTCCCATCTAGGGAAAGAACTTGGCTGGTAGACTCGGGGAATGTTGCCATCGGGAACGAGCAAGACACTCGAACTGTAATGAAGAACTCTAACTGTTACCAGGAATATTTCGTGGGTAGTAAATTTTATGAAACAGGAACAAAACTTGACCTTTTCATGTTTCAAGAGTCCAGAAAAGGACGAAAAGGTGACTTTATCTCTTTCGAGGTTTAATGAGCCTGAAAGGACAAGTGCTCAGATGAACCTTTTCTTTTAAGGAGTCCGAAAAGGAATGAAAGTGACTACTCTGGAGAACTAGGCAAAAGGTTCACCTAACATCCGGTAAAACTACATATACACCTTAGCGATCATATGAAAACCAAGGACTTTCTGTACGACAGTCAATCTTCCCGAATGTTGTGTCTAGTGCATTATGGTTTGCAAGATAGCAGACATGGCTTCCTAAGGATATAGGATGATAACCTAGTGTGGTCTCCCAACATATACTCGACGGTACTGGGAGCACAATTCCGTACTAGACTGCTATTGAGTCACAAAAGGAGGAACCACCCAACATTGAGTGAAAACAATAGTGACTAGGTTTAACGACGCCGGAGCACGTCTCTAGCCTAGACCTCTAAATAGTGTGTGTTATGTTCCAATGCATTGTTAAGTTCATTCAGTTCATTTTAGAGTTGATCTTGAATTATGTTTCAGTTTCTAGGCCTTACTGTATGTATATCTGTTACACAGTAATTTGTCACCGCCTTCACTCCCGGTCTTTTCACTGTGTCAGGTGTCCAAGTCAAACATGCTCATAACAGACAAATGCTATCCTATGCTGCCAATTGACCCACTTTTCCTAAGTTATCTACCTCATTGCGGCTATGGTCTGAATAAACGTGCTGAAAGGCACTCATGAACAATCCGACTGCGCTGCCAGCGCAAAAGTACATCTGATTCTCGTGATGGCCTGATTTTATGCACCAGCGGAGGGCTACGTGGTAGCTTCAGCGATGATCTGACTAGCTACAGTGATCACTCGCGATGTTAGAGTTGAACGTCAGTTTTGTGCCCGCGATGATCCAGATTGGGCAAATTTGTTCCAACAGTCGGCCTTCCAGATGACTCCAGACCTGGATGTTGGCCTAATTTATGTCACCCTTCCTTCCCTGGTGTGGCAGTTCCGTCAATTGGGCTACCTTCCTTGGTGATAAGCTCTGCCTTCCACCTTTCATGGAGACCCCTTCTCCTATTTAAACTCTCAACATTGCCATGCATTGCTAGTTTCTGATAGTTGGCTAGTTGAGCAGTGCTGTTAGTGTTTTGTGAGTTTTCTAGATAGCTGGTGTGAGTGTGGCAAGTGTGGGATTGTTGATAGCTTGTGGAAGGTTGTGAAGTGCCATTAACCTCGTGCAAAAATTATGAGCGAGAGAGCTCTTGTATTTTGGGAGATCCATCTCCAAAGAGTGAATGCTTGAAGAACATGTTGGCTGGACCCTTTTAAGAAGGCTTGTGACGTCAAGACTTTAGTTGTAAGATGACTCTTATTTAATTATTAATGCAATCAATGATGTTTTCCTATGTCTTGTATGTAATGTACTTGATAGCTCAAGACTTCTTGACTTTGTGAGTAACTAGTTCATTGTTGCTTCCGGTTACGTGCTTTGTTGTATTTCCTTTGCTTTGTTTCAGGTTGATTACTCATCGAGGAGAAGGAAGCGGAAGCTGGAGCAGCGCAACAGATCTCCATCGACCACCGGTTGAGGTAGGCCTCCAAATTTAACTATTTAAGGAAAGCTATTGTTGATATGTCCTTGTTTGTGACTAGACCCACTCTAGGGCTAGAGGGGTTGCCTCTGTCCGCAGAGGGAATACTTTCCTGCATCACAATATCAAAAACCTAGGATGCAGCTAGAATGAGTAAAACATCTTTCACTTCAATGAACACCTACCTACAGGAGGGTAGAGAGATCATTCCCAAACCAAGAAAACCAAGACAAGCGAATGCAAACACTAAGAAACACAATGCATCAATACACTAATCTCACGATGCATCGATACGACTAATGAAAGATTTAAAATTCACTTTCCAATTTCTCAAACATGAAAAATTCATAATGCAAATGTACTTTCACTTTTTTATGCTAAATGAATGCAAACTTTTGATTTTTTTTTTTTGAATTTAAAGAGACAAATAAGCAAGTGTGAACTGATCGATCTGAACAATTGTGATCTATGCTTGGTAGTGAAGAAATCGAATCAACATAAAAAATTGGTTCAATAATCGACACTAAAAATCAACCAGCAAGAAAACAAGCAGCGAAAAAGCCTCAAGCAAATCACAAGACGGTTGTGGATGAACCTTGAACAGACAAGTAACCCAAGCGAACGGTTTCTCGACGAAACTTCTAAAGGGCTAGGTCACATGGTCTAAAAACACAAGACTCACTCAATGAAATCAAAGAGACAGTACCCTAACCAAAAGCAAGTAAAACAAGCTAATCAGAGACAAGAAACAACAGGGGATAAACAAGATTGATGAATTTAGGAGGTAAAGTTGTAAAAACAACTTTACAGGGATCGTCGTGGGTGTTACATTGACAACTAGAGACGAGTCGCTAGTGTTACACTGACAACTAGAGACCATCGCAAGTGTTACACTGACAACTAGAGACGAGTCGCTAGTGTTACATTGACAACTAGAGACCGTCACAATGTGTTACATTGACAACTAGAGACGAGTTGCTAGTGTTACACTAAAAACTAGAGATGAGTAGGTAGTGTTACACTGACAACTAGAGACCGTCGCTAAAGTACACCTATTTTTAGTGACGGTTTGATTTCAAGAGTCGTCGCGGGAATTAAATTAGCAACCCGATATGAAAGCCAAATCATCGCGGGTACAAAGCTATAACATCAGTGACGTCGTCGCGACTATTAGGCTATCTTCAGCGACAATATTAAAAACATTGACAAGCGAACAAGAAACTCCCAAACAAAAACCAGTCAATCCTTCAAACAATAGAGGGATTTCCCAGATCAACCCAGGTAACTCAAAAGACTGGCAGTTAATCGCCAAAATCCAAAAGACACAAAATCAAAACCAAAATAAGAGCAAATAAGAGAAGAAACATACAAAGGACTCCCCAACGGAGTCGCCAACTTGTGATGCAGGAAATTTTTCCCTCTGCGGACAGAGGCAACCCCTCTAGCCATAGAGTGGGTCTAGTCACAGCAAGGACAAAACAACAATCAATTCCCTTAAATAGTCATCGTTGGAGGCCTACCTCAAACTGGTGGTTGATGAAGTTCCGTTGTGCTGCTCTAGCTTTCGTTTCCTTCTCCTTAATGGGAAATCAACCTGAAATACCACAAAGAAACAACAGAGCATGCAACCGAGAAACAACAATGATCTATTTACTCATAAAGTCAGGAAGTCATGAGCTATCAAGTAAATTACATACAAGACATAGGAAATCATCATTGATTGTATTAATAATAAATCAAGAGTAAAGATTACAACCAAGTCTTGACGTCGCAAGCCTTCTCAGAGGGTCCAACCAGTGTGTTTCTTCAAGCATTCACTCTCAAAGATGGGTCTCCCAAATAGAAATATATATCTCTCTCTCATTCACAAGCCTTACACAAGGTTAAGGGCACTCCACACCTTCTTGCCAAATACAAAGCAATCCCACACTTGTTACACTCACACCAACTATCTATCAAACCCAAAAGCAACAGCATCACTATACAACCAAAAGAACTAGCAACTAAGGAACTAGCAAATCATAGCAATGGTGAGTGATTTTATAGGAGGAGGAGCCTCCATGAAACAAGGGAGAGGGAGCTTATCCTCAAGGGAGGTTACACAAGAGGTGGAACCACCATCCCAGAGGTAGAGAGGCGACCCAAACTGACCCGACAACCTGCTTTAGAAACATCCAAAAGGCTGACTATTTGAACTAATTTTCCAAATCTGGATCGTCGTGGGTAATGAATTGGGGACTAGCGACGATGTCACAATGACACAGTGCATGACAGAGAATCGTTGCGGATTTTGAGGGTTTACTAGCGACGATGTAGAAACTTAGTAAAAAAGGGTCAATCTTTAGGATTAGAGAGCATTTTCTTAATCTTCTTACACTGGTGGGAATATATGAACATTTTTATTTGACACATGACACAGCAGAGGGACTAAGATGAGGACAATGACAAATTACTGTGTAACACCAGGTTCAACGTTAATTAGCCAAACAAATCCCTACACTACGAGCCCTTTCAGCATCATCCCACAGAGCGTGGATCGAAGTCTCACCCAAAGCAGTATGGGGGGATGTTGGGACCAAGTTTCCACACCCTGAGATGGTTGTGATGTCGTTTAATCCCTTCTATCCCTACGTTCGCGTAGGTCTCTTCACTTTAGGGCTTGCAAGATGAGCCCTTTATTCTGTGTTTTAATACCTCTATGAAAGGGTATGATTGACCTTCATGCAGCCCTAGCTAGCTGCTTAGATACTTTCATGCAACTATGGTAGCATGTAGTGCAGATTCCCCAATTAGTCTAAGTGATTTACTTATCTTATCAAATAATTAAAGTTAACACCACATAAACATATATCCTTGATTGAGTTCAGTTATCCAATGTATTTTTATTCATTCGTGCATCATATAAACATAATAAGGGAAATTCATATCTAACATATCAAGATGCATCAATAGAACAAAGACACAGAAATTACAGAATATCTTTCTTTATTAATATCTTCCAAGTGTTTACAAACTCTGTCCACCCTGCACACACAGCTGTAGGGGTCTGCGCACTCATCTGTGGACTTCTACCCTAGGCCTCTGCGCACTCAGCTGTAGAGCCACTACCTACGCTACGACCCAAGACTTAGACTTCGTACTTTGGAGCTACAACTCTCTTACATTAGTCATCATTCTATGTCTCCAAAACTACTTAGAGCTTAGCTCTTTTTATACAATTCCATGGTTCGTGGACCATGGGTAGAACTCTTACAGCTGAGTTTAATTTACAAAACTAAGGGAAGACTACCCTTTATGACACATAACACCTTCGCGCTCCATGACCAGAAAATGTGGGGGCTTTACCATTTTATTACAAAATTTAACTCGAACATGGGCTTTTAGCCCCAAAAATGCCCTTGGGGGATCCCGCTCCCAATAGGCCCCCAACACAAACATCATGACTCGCCCTCGAGTCACTCAGTAGGCATGGAGATCTTTGTGCGAAGTGCATCTAGCTCAACCCATATGATCGCTACCTCGACCATGCACTAAGCTGTCGCCTGCTTTGCATCTTCCACTGTCTTCTCAGTCACTGCTCCTGCGCTATCAGCCAGAAGCTTTTGTTGCATCTCTTGCAGAGTCACAAGCTTTCCTTCAATTCTTCCTATGACTCCATAAGCTTCCTCTAGCCAGGGCTTTAGTCACGCCTTCAACACTTCTTCCTTGTGCAGCGCTTCATCCGCCTGTTCCTTCAGCTTCTTGGCCTCTTGCGGCTTGGATAGCCTCTGTGTCAGTGTGACGGTTTTTCCCTTGACCTTATCATAGTGCTATTGTAGCTTGTGCACTTCCATCTCTAGCCTCTTTATATTTGGGTCCTCCTGCAAACTTGTTAGGACCTCAAATGATTGTTCGAACAACTGCGTGCATTTTGCTGCTACCACACTTTCCATTGCCGCGACTGCCTCTGTGACAGTGGTCGCCCACTGTTCCTTTACTTTTGGCAGTGTGGATGGCTGGGCCTTCAACTGTAGCTTGGTAATTTGTAGGTTCAACTCCAGCAGAACCCATGCTATATCATTTTGATTATCGCGCACCCCTATGGCCAATTTGCTGATGCGGATTTTGACCGGTTCCTCCTCCGGAATGGCCAACTCTAGGACCATTCTACATGCCTCCTTAACAACCTGCATGATCTTCTTCCTCTGATTGGTCACCTCAGTCACATCGATGATGGAAATATTTCTCTGTAGGGCCATTTTTTTGTTGTTGATCCACTTTTTGCTAATCACTTGGATGGTGTAGTGCTCTCGGGCCCTCATTTCTGAAATTACTCCATCCTACAAGAGGTGGAGTGCTTTGCACGGAAGCGCTGCCAGGTTCAGCCCAACTCCCTTTAAGGTGTTAACAGTGGGCTTGTCAACCTCATTTTTCATGGTCAGTGCTCCATCCGGCAGCACTATCGCACTAGAAGCCTTCGTGCGCAGCATATCGACAACCTCTAAAGTGCCGATGGCCAAGCTGGTAGACACTGTACCAGCGTGTGATGCACGGGTCTGCAACTCCTGCAACCTGGTCTAGATAGCCCCTAGTATGATCTATTTTTTCTGTTCAAATTGCTACAGGGCCTTCGTGGTGACATCTTTGACTGCGTCACTAATATCGTGTAGGTCGCCCTCTGTCAATGTGATAGGGTCTAGCAAGGTCTTGGTCACCTTGGATTTCTTTTTGGACCCTCCCTTCTCCAACTCTCTTGGGCGCTTAATGTGAGCAGACATCTCTTGAGGGTCCATGCCATGTTGTTCTATGTCTTCCTCTTCTATCACAGGTGAAGGAGACCACACACCTTTGTCAGAGCCATGCTCTATTCCACCTGTCTGCTTACCTGCCTGCTTTTTTGCCTGTTACACCTGGGCCTTCTTAGTGGCCTCATTTTTCCTCTTCTCAACTAGCTGCACCATCTTTAGCTTGGCCTCCTCCTTCTTTTTCTGCACGATGGATTTGCTTCCACCCATCGCCAAGTTCGTGGTAGTGCACCACTCCGCCGGCCATTGATCAAGCACCGCATCAATGGTGTCATCCGTGGCCAGATACAATAAGTCACACCGCTTCTGTGCAGGGTCCTTCCACGCCCTGATTGATACTCGATGGAAATCGACTTTGAACTCAGCGTAGTCCTATATATTGGCATACATCGTGGGTGACAATCATGGCTTGTGATTGATGGCCATCCTGATGTTCATTTCCATCAAGATCTAGAAGATCTTGCTGTCCTGAACTTGCTGCACTTCCTTGGTTGCCCACAACGAATCGTACTTCGCTGCTTCAGGGAGGTCTGGTGTGACCGAAGGGAACTGGCTATCCTTTGGTAGCTCCCATGCTACAAGCACAATTGACATCAAGAGCCATGCATAGTGGAACGTCTTGCTGAGCTCTTCTGCTTCGCGGAATTTTGCCACGAACTCTCTACGAAGGTAGTCCAACTAGTTAAACTGGACTCCTTCAATGCACTGCTGTGCGAGCATGACGAAAGGCGCCGACACCTCATCAATGTGACACTTCCCCATTAACTTCCCTGCAAGGATATGCGTTTCTACCTTCACAGCTATGTTGTAGATGCTGCAGATAATGTACACACGTGACTTCTTCACCAACTTGAATTTCTCCTTCATTGACTCTGCGAGAGCTTGTTTGCCACCCTTGCCGCCAAAGATCATCGCTGGATTCTCACCTGTATATGACAGGCGCGTTATTTGGTGAATCGACATATCTATGATGGGTATTGGTTGCTCCAGCAACAGACACCCATCATGCACCAAGCACAGTAGCTGCTTGACGACCAAAACTGTGACCGGATTGCAGTTATAGTGCAACACCCACAGCAGGTTGAGTAACCCTGCCTTCTCTACTCCTTTGAGCCACCTCCAAGGCTCCAATGCAGTCATTACCATATTCGTGTCTATGATCCAGTGCATCAACTACTCGGTCGCCAGGTGCGGGAAATTCTTGTGGTCCAGCAAGTACCAATCTTCAAGCTTCAGTATTGAGACTCAGGCAGTGGAGCTTCAATAGATGGCTAGGTGAAACAATGTCTTTAATTTGGAAATCTCTATCAGCCAATGGGAGGTGGTCAACATCCAGGTGAGGGTTTTGCAAGGGTTTCTCATTTAGAATACTTTGGGAAGCCATAATTTGGTTTATTCTATTGAATTATTGTTTCTATGGCTTTTAGGAGTAGGGTTAGGAGCTCTGGAATAGTGGGAAGAATGAATATAGTCTGTAGGAAAGGGTTTCTTCGAATGCAAAATAGGTTTCTTCAGTTTAGTAAGGTTTTTAATTAATTTAATTAGTTAAACTTTTATAATTACTGTGCAAATTTTAAGTAGAGGGTCATTCTGGTTCTTTCAAGAATACCTGGAAAAATGAAGACTTAGTGTGTAGACAGGGTTCTGTGGTAGCAGCGGAGGTTTCTGACGCTTCAATTATCTATGTGCTGCTTCAATTTTGAGTCTACAGGGTCTCCACGCTGTAAATGGGTAAAAAATGGTTGAGAAGAGTTCCCGGGGTTCAAAATTGGTCTGCAAAGGTCTTTGTAATGAAATAACAGTGAAAAGAGTGAAACAGGGGCTTTTTTGGCTTTTAACCGACAATGGTTAAATTTAGGCGTGGGATTAATAAATGAATAGTGGGCGGTTTGCTTTTACGCGAGGAGGTAGTTTTGTGGCATATCGCACCGCTTTTGAGTGGAGGGCGATATTTTTTGAGAGCACGCGATATAATGTGGGGCTTCTACGTAGCAAAGGAGTGCTCAGGAAAAACCATGAATCTCGTGTGCTTTTGAGGTTTTAACTGTCGAACGATGGGAGCACGCGATATGGATACAGGAAGTCAAATCTGGGAGTGTTTGATCAGAGGGCTATCACACGATAGAGTTGCAAGGACTGAGTTGGGGTTTGATTGGAGGGGCCTGGGGATTAATAATGCGACGGGTTACATATAATCAAAGGTTTAGTGAGGGTTGGGGATTTATACAGTGGGGGGGTAATATACATAAAGTGGGACTATAGGTTAGCAAATAACTTAGGATAAGGGAGTTTAGTGGGTTTTTGAGGGAAAAAGGAAAATTAATAAGGGGAAAATGATTTATAAAGGGTAATGTCTAGGGAAAAGTGTGAAATCAAAGGGAAAAATGGTTAAAATGAAGGGAAAGGGTTATTACAAGGGGAAATGAACAGGGAAGGGTAATTTGGAATCAAGAAGGGGAAATTAG
Organism: Pinus taeda; assembly: GCA_000404065.3. Taxonomy (NCBI): domain Eukaryota; kingdom Viridiplantae; phylum Streptophyta; class Pinopsida; order Pinales; family Pinaceae; genus Pinus; species Pinus taeda. The sequence continues at coordinate 32,684 of APFE030165723.1, forward strand.
TGAATAAAAATTAAAGAAGGGGTAATGAAGGGAAATTGTTAAATTAGACATGTAAGGGTTTAGTGAAATGAGGGGAAATTAGTAAATAAGCTTCAATATTCAGACCTAAAATCATATATAACTTTTTTAGGGTAAACACCCAAAGTAATACACATTTTTTGTGAATGTCCTTTTTCCTTTGATAGTTCTTTCTGCACATAAAAACATAGGATTTAAGCATGATGAAGATGCATTTGAGCTAGCAACCCTCTATTTATTTTTCTTTTGATAAGCAAACTATCTAATTCTAACCTTATAACTTCCAAGGGCTCAAACTAAACTGATGAGCTCCTCATTATTTTCTACCTAACTACAGATCTTCCAAGATTAAACTGTTTGGATAGATCTTTATTTCTCTATCTATCAACATGAAATTTAAAGCATGAATGAATCGAGATTAAACTATTTGATCATCATGGATTGTGGCATTTTTGACAAGCTGCACACAATCTTATTTTTACAAAACAAAGTAAAAGTAGTGGCATTTTAATTTGCATCACTTTCATAATCTCTTTTTTTTATCTCTTTTTGGTGGGGTTCATATTTTATTTTTCTTTTTTGATCATTTTCTTTTAGTCCTTTGATTTTTCTTTTAGGACTTACCCTCTTTACATTTTTTATTTTTAATATGGGAAAACATTTTGCAGAAAGAAAAAGTATGTACAATATTACAAGACTAATCATAGCCAATTCAAAATTATGAATCCTATTATTATAGGACCCTAACAGTGGCTCCGCATGGGGATGGAATTTCCTGGTGTGTTTTGGAAGTTTTAGTGTCTACGGATAAACGCTTAAACCCCTATACTAGTAGCTAAGTGTAGAACAACAGTGCAAAGAATTCTCTACTTTTTCTATGATGAATATATTAGTTAAGAGGTAAAGAATCCCACCTGTAGCTTTCACTTACTCCTGATCTACCTTGACCAATTTTGTCACTCCTCTCTGTACTTAATCCGCTTGAAGAGTACCTACACACAAACAGAAGACAAAAACTGATCAAAGCATATGATAATTATCTATTGATTAAACATGGCATGGAATCAAGTACATGATACACATAAGAAATCATCAATAGACAATACAAGAATATGGAAAAAGCTTTGAACACTTTATTATTAAAAGGAAGAGTTACAACCCAATTTTCTTGATTCAGCATCACTCTTCCAGTTTAATTCCATGCTATCCCCATAAAAAGCAAGACATTTTGACATCATCACAATACTTGAAATCAAATCAAGTCTCATACTAACAACATCTCTATATAATTAAATGATTTCTAGCCCCTGATCACTGAGATGGGTAGTATTATTATAGGTGAATGAATGAAGTTATGCCATAAATGGTGACAATGAATGCCCTCTCAAAATTAAGATTTAGTTCCATGGAGGAAGTATAAAGGGATTGATGTTCCTTAACTCCCTACCTCATCCAAATTCAAGCTCAAAGGAGTATATAAACTTGGGAAACTTCTAGATGCATCCAATGGATAAGAATATTCCCAAACCCCAATGCAATTTCGCTCAAATTTGCCCAGTGCAAGCCAAAGAGGGCTCAAGTGCACTGCATAACACTCTATCAGTGTATGGACTGCATTGCAGCGCACCCTAATGAAGGCCTGCTTGCGCTGATCTTCTTAGAGGCAATTTTTGGATGATTTCAATCATGGAACTTCTTGGGAAGCTAGGCATTCTGATGGTTGACTTCTTTAGGGAATATAACAACTGAATTAGGGTTTGATGGGCCCTAATAGTATTGATCTATAGGTTAGGGTTGATGTTCCAAATGGATCTGTAACAACTTCCCCCTAAAGCATGAAGTCATAAATATGTATGTCGACTGAAATGATTTACCATGTGGAGAGGAGGTTTCTAAGTGAAAGGTGACCTGCATCAATTACAATACATATATCATGATATTTTGATTTTTTCTCATGAACTTGCTGAGGGAAGGCATACCCATGCTCAACTTATAAACTTTCATTACATGTACAATATAGTTGTATACAGATATAAACCCATGAATGTAAGGCCATTGTACATTTGATTTAGTACTCCTAAAAATATCGCAACTCGGATGGATGAAACTAGATCCAGGGTCTTCAATCTCGTTCAATCTTTCGCTCAAGTACAAGTCTTAACCATGTGAATAGATGATCTAAAGTCGAACATGGGAAGACATCATCTGATTACCAACCAATGATGTAAGTTGTTAATAGACGCGAGAGAATCACCGACAATGATAATGACCCTCAACGTACTACAATGCATTTCGCATGGTGTGAATAAATGATTTGATGCCGAACACCATACAAAGTCTTTCGGTCAAAGGCCAGTGATGTCAACCTATCGCTGGAAGCGAGAAACCTGCCATTGATGTATGCAAGCCTCAAGGTACTGATGGGGTGTTTCTAAATCAACTTCTTGGATGATGTACTGATGTCGTCAAGAAGCGACTCATCACAAGAGGGCCTTGATTTATCCCACATCAACGATACGAAACAAGGCAAACGATTTTGGAGATGAAAAATCAACTGACGACAGAAGGTTCAGGAATGGCGGTCATGAAAATGAAGGTTTACGGTATTGCAAAGGATGAAGTTTGAACTGAATGACTTCTCTTGAACATGTCAGCGACACTAAGATGAATTGGTAGCATTGACCCAAAATAAAGTAATGGATGGTATGATAGACCAACGGTGTGATAACCATCCAGCTGAATGACCCAACCCACATAGTCACGGTGATGAGGTGAAAGTGTCATGTTCAAGAGCGACTTTCTACCATAAAGTGTTTTCCCCTTTTTCCAATTTTCCCCAATCATTGCTGACCAATACCTCTTTATTTTTAATCAAGCTTGAGGAGGATAACATATGCTTGTTGTATAATTTCACCCTTTAGGTGAATCCATCGCTATTTGATGCTTTAACAAGTCTAGCAAAGGTGAAACTTGGTCTTGTCTAGCTGGACAAGTTTGTTACTATTTGACGTTTTTAATGAGTTTAATGACAAAGATATCTCGGTCCTTTTCCTGTTTAGGGAGTTTGAAAAGGGACGAAAAGGAAACTCCACAATTTCTTTTTCGTAATATAATCTCTTAGGTCCGAAAAAGCGTAAAATAATACAAGAGATATATCGTTTCCAATCCTTTAACAAGCTGGAAAGGACAAGCGCTCGAAAATATTCTCATGTTTAGAGAGTCTAAAAAGAGCTTAAAGAGGACTCCAGGGGGTTCCTTTTTCTTTTTTAACAAAGCTCGAAAAAGAGATAAAAGTTTGCTTTGTGGTCAAAGATGTTCAATTTACATTTGAGAACGTCAAATTTTGCATTTCAGTTGTTAAGCCTACCCAAAACACCATCAAAATAGATTAAAAATACTAGTTTCATGGATAAAATGAATAAAAGCTAATGTTTACTCGATTAATGTGTAAGAAATAAACATAAAAACAACTTTTACCATTCATTTTTATCATTTCACATTTACCCTTTTATTTTGGTGCTTCGGAACAGTTTTTACCTTGAAGTTCACCAGCTGATTGCAAAGGATTCAATGGACCATTCCTCATGCCATTTGGACTAGGTAGGAGTTATCTCTGTTCTATTTCATTTCATTCCATTCATTTTCAGTTTCAAGCAAAAATTTTGAGTTTTTGAGGCCCCTAGGGTTTCAATTTTTAACTCTTGGATCAACACACCCTTTCAACATTGAAAGGTGCGTTGCATTGCATACACATAGAAGGTTGCATGCATTACAACGCACAGTCTCTAAGGCAGGGGTGCACTGGGTGCACAACCCAAATTCACATAGCTATTTTCTCCAAAATTTTGCTCTATTTTTTGCAAGAAATAGGTCCTAATTTGTCTAATGGTTGTATTACAGACATTCATCGGATCAAAATGGTGATTATATGGAGAGAATGAGAGCATGAAGAATAAGATATGCTTTCCCTAAATAATCAGGGTACGTTGAGGCCCTAAGGAATTGCGGGTTACTCAAGTATTTTTGACTATCTAGCATGCGACAATAGATTGAGCTTTTATAGTTCCTTGTTCGTTCATGGGATCCTACTGATCAGGCCTTTCACATTAGGGACAAAGTGATCCCATTTACCATCGATGACATCTACTTTCTGACTAGACTGCCGAGGCGGGGTGCCCCCATCTCACTATTTGGATTTGCCAAAGGAGGTGAATCAGTGAGAGACTACATATGACAGTTTTTCCGGGCAGGTGCACAACCTAGCAGAGAAAGAAAGATTAACATCAGGGTTGCTAGTGATTTACCATTGAGGATGATCCTCTTTACCATTGCCAAATTGGTTGGCAGTGCGACACTAAACTTGGAAAACAGATCATACATGCAGTATGCTTTAGAGTGTTTAGAGCCAAAAGTGTTCAACTGGTGTGAGGCAGTACTTTCATCTGTGAAAGAACAACTAATCAAGGTGAAAAGTGTAAAGACAAAGAACTTTGGCTATGGGTTGATCCTAATTTCTTTCGCCTTGGAGAGAATTCCACTTGGGTAGCCACAACTTGTTTCACTGGGTGTATCTAAACCTAGGGATCCACGAATGCAGAGATGGGTAGATCTTATGGCTAGGCATGTTTGTCAGTCATTGATCTCATTTACCCTTGCATTCTTTGAGTGGTTTGATGGACAGGATATGGCCATCGTAGAGTATCCATATTCAGGAATGGATTTTCGTGGAGATCCAGACTTGATGTTACCAGTTGGAGCATAGTGGGGTGCTATAGGTAAATTGTTTGACTAAAGTGTTTTTTGATTTTAAAGTTTCTACATTTTTGTGTTTTCTGATTATTTCCAAGACTAAATAAAATCATTTTTTATGTATGCAGATGTTGGACCTGTTCGACATGTGGGGCACCAACGAGAGGCAGGTGGGCCAATACAGAGACCTGTTGGGAGAGAAATTCTCCGAGACTTAGATTTAGCCGAGACATTGGCTGAGCTGCAGGACCACATAGAGGGTTTGACCCTAGGCATTTCGAATGTCCGGATCGAGGATTTTCCTATGCGACTGCAGTGCCACAACATTGGTGTGCCGAGTCATTGGATGAGACTCTGACACATGATAGCACGGGCTGTGACCTGTTATCATGAGTACCACTAGTTTACTTAGATGTTTTCTGCATACATTTTGAGTTTTTGGGTTAGATGACCAATTTTTGTCTTGGACACAAATTGTTTGTAAAAACTTTTAAAAAAACTATCTATTTTACTTTCAGAGTTTTATTATGGTTAAGTGATGCAATCCTATTCAACTAATGATATGAATTGAAAATATTTTACTTTACATATGTCGCAAATGTCTATTTAACACATAATTCGCTAGAGAATCAGTTAATGTGTTTAGATTTCTAGAAATATGCTGATATTGAATAAACTCAAAATACCTTTCCAAAACACGAACTGTAAGGAACATGCGATGAATTGCCAGGTTTTGGAGGGTATAAATGCCAGTAAGTTGTAGTGCAACGCGTTGTGAGTCTAGCCTAATGATGATTTGGTGTCTGCCAAGCGAAATGGCATCAGAGAGAATTTCAATCAACGCAATATACTCAGTGATATTTTTCGTCGATTGACCAATACAAATCCCTCTAAAACTCACTAACTCACTGCTTGGAGCGAAAATGGCCCATGCTGCAGAGGATAGATTCTGCGTACTATGACAAGCCCCATCACTGTAACCAACAAATGGTTCCGAAAAGTTCGACATCTGCAACAAATGCAAAGTGGATTACTTAACCAAATAAGAACTCTAAAAGAAACACACACACACATGCAATCAAAGCATATATACAGTGATTTTCACTACAATTAACTAAGCATAGTAACGTTTAAGGTACAACCCATTTCAAGGCTACAACAATGGAATCCCATCATAGTCCACTAACTCGTAGGCACCTTTCGTCAAAACATGCTTAACAATATAAGGGCCCATCCAAATCGGTTCAAATTTTCCTGCGCCAAGTTTATCAGATTCCTGATCGTAAAGCAAGACTAGGTCACCTTCTAAGAAGAAACGAGGCTTGACATTTTTATCATATTGTGCCTTAATACATTTCTTGTGTGCTTCGTTAGCCAATGAGACATCACAACGGGTTTCATCTAGATGGATTAACTCCAAGAAACATGCTTCTTCTTCAGAAGTGTCAGGTAGCAGGTCAATCACGAGTTTGAGAGACGAGATTTCACATTGGATTGGTAAGACTGCTTCCAAACCATACAGCAACTAAAAGGGTACGAATCTGGTCGCATTTCTCACCGAGGTTCAATATGCCCATAGAATCGAGTACAAGATTAAATGCCAATTTCTTTTATGAACTCCAATAATTCTTTGCAACATGCGCTTAAGAAATTTATTGATAGCCTCAACTTGTCCATTAGCTTGCGGATAGTATGGAGTAGAACTATCATGTGACAGTCCTAACTTGGCAGTCAACTCAACCATCATGTGATTGCGAAAATGTGATCCATGATTTGTAACTATGGCTTGTGGTACACCAAACCTGGCAACCATATGGTTGAAGAAAAATAAAGCAACCGTTTCACCACTGTTGTTCAATGTTGGCATCGCCTCGGCCCATTTAGTAAAATAGTCAATGACAACTATAATATACCCATGCCCCCCGACCGAGGTGGGGTTACAAGTCATAAATTCAATGCCCCATTTGGCGAATGGGCCAACATCAATGACTGGATGCAGTGGTGTAGGTGGTAATCTGGTTTTTTGGTCAAATATCTGGCAAGCATGGAAACTTCTGACAGCAAAAATGCAATCTTTGAATATGGTTGGCATGAAGTAACCAGCACGGAGAATTCTCTACGTGGTAGCGTAACCAGATAAATGTCCTCCACAAGCACCTGAATGACATTCATTCAAAGTTTTTTCATCTTTCTCATGAGTGAGGAACCTACATAAAATCGTATCGACACCTTGACGATAAAGCGTATCACTAATGATCAGATAATCTTTGGCTTGGTATTCGGTACGTCTCTGTTCAGAGTGAGAGGTATTAGGCCAAAAACCTTGGGTCTAGAGATAGATCAGTATATCTCCATACCATGGATCACTTGACGAGATAAGAAACAGAGACTCATCCAAGATTGATGCTTCTGATGTTAAATCATTGGAGGATGAGGGAAGATTGCAAAGTAACTCGGTGAAGAAATGAGATTTCTTTGATTTAGATTTGATGAAATCCAAATCAAACTCCTACAAAATGACTATCCATTTGGAATATTTGCCCCCCGGCAATTGATGTGACAAAATGTATGTCATAGGGTTGCAATCTGATATAATGGTAGTTTTATGGAGGAGGATGTACTAACGAAATCTCTGTACAGCTTGAACGGCTGCCAAAGCTAACTTTTTGACATAGGAATACTTACTTTCTGTATCATTGAGATTACGAATCAAGTAGTAAATAGGATGTTCAATTCCACTTTCTCCTTGGACTTAAACCATGCCAATGGTTGTAGCTGCAGTGGCGAGATACAGGTAATAGTATTTTTGATAGTTTGGGGCATACATTAATGATGCTCTAATCAAGGAATATTTAAGAGTATCAAAGGAAGCTTACACAACCTGATCCCAATGGAAGGGTACCCCTTTCTACAATAGATGCGTAAAACGTTTAGCAACCTCAGCATAATTTGGAATGAACCTCCTCAGAAAGTTTTCCTTCCCTTGAAGTCTCTGTAATTGTACAAGTTTGAAGGTGGAGGCAAGTCAACGATTACCTAAACCTTAATTGGATCAAGTCAAATTCCATCTTTTGAGACTACGAATCCAAGCAATCAACCAGAGCCGACACAAAACACACACTTGTGTGTATTGAGTCTTATCTTGTAGTGTTGGCACCGTAAAAATATTGCTCTCAAATGTTGCGGGTGATCAGACTGCTTTTGTGAATGAGCAGGTAAATCATCAAGATAAGGTTGAACAATGTGCTTGATGTCATGGAAGGCATAATTCGTTGCCCTCTGAAATGTAGCCCCTGCATTCTTCAAACCAAAAGGTAACTTTTGATAGGCGAATGTGCTCCACGGACATATAAAAGTTGTTTTAGATTGGTCCTGTGGGTATATATTGATTTGATTGTAGCTAGAAAATCCATCCATGAATGAAAAGATTTCACATCCGGCACATTCGTCAATAATCTGGTCGATAAAGGGTGTAAGATAATTGTCTTTTGGACATGCTTGATTTACATCCCTATAATTGACACATACTTGAATTTTCCCTTGTTTTTTCATAACTGAAACAATGTTAGATACCCAGTCGGTAAGAGGTATAGGGAAAATGAAGCCAGCATGCAAAAAATTTTCAACCTCTGCTTTAATGGCAGCGAATTTCTTAGGATGAACAAGTCGAAGCCATTGTCGTACTGGTTTGACATCAGGGTACATTTTAATCTCATGCAACAATGCTTGAGTCAATTCTAGAATCTCTTTGTAAGACCATGTAGAAATATCTCTAAATTCATGAAACAAAGCATGGTAATTATCAAGTTCCAATGGAGAACAAGATTTTCCGACATGAATGTTTTCTACAATGTTAGGCTTGATCAAAATTTTTATAGAAATTGTTTCTTCTATGTTTGACAAATTACGCTCAGAATCTACAGTATCAACGATTGATGGGTGGTTTAGTTCATTTGAATAATCTTAGTTGTCATCTGGAAGGTGGGGACGATGATGATAATCTTCCCACAGTTCCTCGTCTATCATCATTGATTGGATGACTCCTTCATCCGTAGAATGTATACGTGAAAAAGGATCCGAAGAGTTACCATATTCTAATGACCTATCTACCTGTTACACAACAATTTATCACCGCTTCACTCCCGGTCATTTCACTGTGTCATGTGTCCAAGTTTATGACAAGCAAATGCTCTCCTAAACTGCCATTTGAACCACTTTTCCAAAGTTATCTGCCTCATCACGGCTATTGGCCTGATAAACACGCTGATAGGCGCGCATGAACAGACTGATCGCGCTGCCAGCGCAGAAGTACACGTGTTTCCTGCGATGACCCGATTTTAGGCACTAGCGCGGGGCTATGTGGTCTCTTTTGCGATGATCTGACTATCCGCACTGATCACCTACGATGTCAGTGCGGAAGAGAAGTTTTGTGCCCGCGGTGATCCAGATTGGGCGAATTGTTCCAATAGTCAGCCTTCCAGATGACTCTAGACCTGGTTGTTGGCCTTGTTTATGTCGCCCTGCCTTCCCTGGTGTGGCAGTTCTGCCAATTGGGCTACCTTACTTGATGATAAGCTCTCCTTTCCACCTTTCATGTAGGCTCCTCCTCCTATTTAAGCACTCATCTTTGATATGATCAGCTAGTTGGAATGATTAATGGTTGGCAAATCTTTAGTGCGAGAGTGCTGTTAGTGCTTTGATAGATAGCTGGTATGAGTGTGATAAGTGTGAGAGTGTTGCTAGTTTGAGGGAGGTTGTGGAGTGCCCTTGATTTCATGTCAAACTTGTGAGAGAGAAATCTTTGTATCTTGGGAGATCCATCATCATAGAGTGAATGCTTGAAGAACATGCTGGCTAGACCCTTCTGAGGAGGCTTGTGACGTCAATACATTGGTTGTAAGCGGACTCTCATTTTACATTAATGCAATCAATGACATTTCCCTATGTCTCGTATGCAATGTACTTGATAGCTCATGAATTCTTGACTTTATGAGTAAATGGTTTATCGTTGTTGCCAGATTACGTGCTTTGTTGTATTTCCCTTGCTTTGTTTCAGGTCGTTGACTACTCTTTGAGGAGAAGGAAGCAGAAGCTGGAGCAGCGAAATGGAACTCCATCAAACACTGGTTGAGGTAGGCCTCCAACTCTAAACTGTTTAAGGAAAATTATTATTGATTTGTCCTTGTTTGTGACTAGATCCACTCTAGGGCTAGAGGGGTTGCCTCTGTCCACAGAGGGAACACTTTCCTATTTAACAAATTGGCGACCACAGTGGGAGTAGCCTTTGTGTTTTTCTTGTTTGCCCTTGCCTTGATTTTTTGTTTTGGTCTCTTTTCAAGTTTTGGGGATTAGTTATCAGTATTTTGAGTTTCCTGGCCTGATCTGGGAATGCCCCTTTTTGATTGAAGGATTGATTGTTTTTTATTTGGGAGTTTTGGTTCGCCTGTCATTGTTTTGAACATCATCACGGATTTAATTTTAACAGTTGCACTGCCATCACGCTCAACCTTTTGTAACATATTTTGCATCACGTAATTGCACCTAACAGTCACGATGATCCTGGAAATCAGATCATTGCGGAAAAAACGTTTACAGTCACGATGTCATTGTCACTTTATAGCTTTAAACTCGCAATGATCTCGAGTTGCTAGTTTAATTCCCGTGACGACTCTCTAGAAATCGCATCATCGTAGAAAATAGGTGTATTTCCATGATCATCTCGGGTTGTTAGTGTAAAACTTGCACTGATCATTTCGAGTTGTCAGTGTAACACTTGCGCTGATCATCTCAAGTTGTCAGTTTAACACTTGCATTGATCATCTTGGGTTGTCAGTGTAACACTTGCGCTGATCATCTCGAGTCGTCTGTGTAACACTTGTGCTGATCATCTCAAGTTGTCTGTGTAACACTTGCGATAATTCCTGTAAAGTTGTTTTTATAACTTTGCCTCTTGAATTCATCAATATTGCTTATCCCCTGTTGTTTCTTGTCTCTCATTAGCTTGTTTTAATTGCTTTTGGTCGGGGTACTATCTCTTCGATTCATCGAGTGAGTCTTGTGTTTTCAGACTATGTGACCTAGCCCTTTAGAAGTTTCATCGAGAAACTGTTTTCTTGGGTTACTTGTCTGTTCAAGGTTCATTCACAACCTTCTTGTGATTTGCTTGAGACTCTTTCGCTGCTTGTTTTATTGCTGGTTGATTTTTAGTGTCGGTGATTGAACCAATTTTTTATGTTGATTCGATTTCTTCACTACCAAGCATAGATCACAATTTTTTGGATCAATCAGTTCACACTTGCTTGTTTTCTTCTTTGAATTTAAAACGAAAAGAAAATCAAAAGTTTGCATTCATTTAGCATATGAAAGTGAAAGTACATTTGCATTACGAATTTTGATGTTTGAAAAATTGGAAAGAAAATTTTAAATCTTTCATTAGTAGTATTGATGCATCGTGAGAGTAGTGTATTGATGCATTGTGTTTCTTAGTGTTTGCATTCGCTTGTCTTGGTTTTCTTGGTGTTAGTGTCAGTCTTTACAGCCTTCCTACAGTGATCAAATATGCTCTTACAAAGTTATTTTGAAGTGTCAAGGTCAAATTTTGTCATTTCAGTGAGTCTTCAAGCAAAATTTGGTCACTAGGCATT